>NW_020869853.1:279923-284923 GCF_003789085.1 Penaeus vannamei
TTTGTACGCGCGAATGTGTATTTGTGAAATGTATCAAAAATGGACAAACCACATCAATAACACTGTGACTGATTTCTTGCTCGATTTGCCCGACGATGAGTTGAAGCGATCGCTCAGAAATGAAAGGCGGCAGCGGACGCACAGAAAAAATGCCAAATTAAACAGTCACAAAATTACCTAAGGAAGTGACTCCTCGTCAGGCGGCAAACCCATGCCATACCACACACACACAACTACCCACACATACACACAAAACTACCCCAAACACACACACACACACACACACACACAAAACTACCCCAAACACACACACTCACACAAAACTACCCCAAACACACACACAACACACAAAACTACCCAAACACACACACACACACACAAAACTACCCCAAACACACACACACACACACACACACACAGGACAGCCCGAACCCCGGAATGCGTTACGAATCCGTCCTTGAAAGAGATGCTCGACGCGGGTGAGCGGGTGACGCGCCAGGTGTGTTGTCTCTCCCTTTCTTTCTTTCTTTCTCTATCTCTCTCTCTCCTACAGCTCTTGTCTCAAACATATGGAATGTCCCAGCTAAGAAATGTCAGTTGTAAACTATTGTTTTTCTTGGATCCTCGTTAACTATTGTCGTAGTTAAATACATTAGAAATTGACTGGACTCAACTGCAACCAGAATCATCATTTCCCTCTCTGTCTCTCTCTCTCGTGGGATTTATCGATGTTTCTTTACATTTTGTGGAGATACGTGCAGATGTTCAAAATCGGGTGACCGCTGGTCCATCTCCAAAACAGTCATACTTGGCGTTATTTTGTGTTTTCTCTTACTTTTTCCCATATGCTTGCATATTTTCTTTCGTTACTTTCTGTTACTTGCTCTCATTCTTTCTGTTGTTTTCTAATTTTCTCTTTTTTTCCTATTTTCGAATTACTTCTGCCGAGATGAGGAGTGTGATCTGTCCTATGATTGCCTCTTCTGTCTGCTGGGTCTGGTCTGCTTCTGGTGCTCTCCCCCTCTCTGCCTGACGAGACGTCCTTATATCCAGCGACTCCTTGTCCTGCTGGCGGAGGCGCTTGGTACTGATTTTCAGATGTTCGTTCTTCTTTGTCAGGATTGCCCGAGGTGGAGAAAGTTATTTGGGAAAGCAAGGCTCAGGCGTGGTGCCTCGATGTACGGAAGGAAGGCAGCTGTTAGGAACCAGGTGCAAGGCAAACCCATCCGGTTCCATATCGTTGACATACCACGCAAATCCGAGCCGTCTGTATCTTATGCATCGCGTCTGGTGCAAGCTCCCAATATGCTTCTACAGATGGTTGCTGGTGCCCCATGGTCCCTTAGGTCGTCGTGTGTCAGGGTAGCAGCGTTTTGTAGGTTCACAGTGAGGTGCAACGTTCAGTAGGAGGGTCACATCGTCTTCAGGGGCTGAAATATAAGTGTACCAGGCCAGTAAAAGAGCTAAGGAGGAGAATGATAGTTTTGCTTGTCAGTACCTTATTAAGATGCCAGAAAATGAGAGAGTAATAAGAACATTTGTTATGAGAAGGCAATCTGCCATGAGAAGGTGTTAATTACTCAGGACCTGTTAGGATTAGTGGGTTTTAAAAAGTACCATTATTTTGTAGGGAGAAAGTTAGTGAGCGAGAATTCCATATCTCTGGGCTAAATAGGCTAGTAACAATGCTTCGGACACTTAAAGTAATGTGTCTCGGTGCTGTAAAAAAAGACATATGTGCGGTGGCGGCGCACAATTCGGAGGCAGCTTAGCCTGAGCAAAAGTAAACGTGTGCGAGTAACAACATTCGGCGGGCGCGATTCCTTCGTAGGAGATTCAACGGCGTCTGGGCGCAATTCCTTCGTAGTAGAAATATCAGCTTAAAACTAAATTGCGGTGATAACTGTGTAAGCCTATATAAAGCATGGTGTCTGCAGTGCATTATCCTTATTGTGACTCCATCAAGTTACAAATTACATATTCAACAATACCTTAAAACTAAAGAAGCATAAATTCCAGCAGTATTAACGACAAGATATCGAATATTGATAGTAGACATCATTAAAGCGAGTTAGAATTAGTTATAAAACGTATGGTACTTAATACAATAATCCTAGAGTGAATTTCGTGTAGAGCGGTCAAATATTTAGTAAAAAGGTCATCTATATGTATGTGTGAATAAGCGAACAATTACCGCGGCAAGTAAAGGGAAAGTGATTTTCAAAACACACCATATGTATAAATTCACAGAATGAGAGTGAAAACGCAAGCAGTAACGAAGGAACTACTAATAACCATAGCATACAGAGTGAAGGAAACGATAATTGTAAATTCGCAATAATAGACATGAATAATATATGCGGGAAACGGAACCTATAATAATTGAATATACTGAACTTGTTATTTGCTCAGAGAAAAAAATTATGCAGAGTGAAGACTACAATAATACGATAGGCTGAAAGACACAAATAACACAATATACATCAATTTAAGAATTGTTAAGGCTGGGAATGAGGTGGGGAGTGAGGTGAGTGTTGTCACAGTGATCTCAGTGTGTGACCGATAGAAGTTAAAACAATCATTTATCATCATTTGGGACCTAACACCGACGGGGGCGCATAGCCGCATCCACCCTTTATTTCCACATTTTGGGGTCCCTCATGGCAAGCCTCCAGGCAGGGACTCGGCCCATCTCGAGCTCCTCCCAAATCACGACTCCTAGGTCGTCCCACAGGCCTCCTCCACCCAGGCTCCTACAGAGACAACCTGGTGGCAGGATCATCCTGGGTAAGCGAGCCAGGTGGCCGTATAGCCTGAGTTGGCGAGCACGGATTGTGCCGGATCTGTGCCAGTCTCACGGTGCAACCGTTGGTTGGACACGTGGTCCCGCCAACTGTACCCCATGATCCAGCGCAAGGGCCTATTACAGAAGGCATCAAGACGAGACCAAGGCACAGGATAATGTCCAAGTTTCACTACCGTATAGCAAAACTGGCACTATCAGGGCCTTGAAAAGCCGTAGCTTGGTCCTTCTGCACACGTACGGGCATCTTCAAAAACTCTTGTCGAGAGAGTTCTTGACCCCTGCTGCCAGGCCAATTCGTCTGCTGACTTTCTGGTCTGACAGCCCAAAGTTATGAACTACACTACCAAGGTATATAAAGCTCTCTGTGACTTCAATGTCCGCAAGCACGTACCGATTGAACAGGTTCTAGCAAGTCCCCAAAGTCCTGGAGACCTCTAGACCCAAGGGTTTCGCTTCATTACTAAATGCACCAAGAGCCACCAGTAGGGTTTCCAAAGACTCAGAATAGCAACATCATCGGCAAAGTCAAGGTCTGTAACCTTGATAGTGCCCGGTGTTGCTCCACAATGACTTTGAACAGTAGCTCTGCCCAGTATCCAGTTCATGCAAGTATTGAAAAATGTTGGTGCAAGAATACAGCCTTGCCTTACTCCTGAACTAACAGGAAAGAAGCTCGACAGGCCCTCGCCACACTTTACAGCACTATCAGTACCAATATACAGACGCTATTAATCCAATAATCCTTGGAATTCTTCTCAGTCTCAGGATCTCCCAGACTGATTCCCGATGCACTGTATTGAACGCCTTCTTGAGGTCGATGTAGGCTGCAAGCAGCCCACGCCCGAACTCACGACGGCGCTCTACAGTGACTCGATGCGTAAGGATACGGTCTATTGTGGACTTACCAGGAGTGAATCCAGATTGCTCCGGCCTCTGATGCCTCAGTAGGTAGCCTCTGATATGTCTCATAAGGATGTTGGCAAGAACATTGCCTGGTATACTGAGCAGTGTGATGCCTCGGTTATTGCTGCAGTCCCAACGGTCCCCCTTCCCCTTCCAGAGAGGGATGACCACGCCCCTCAACAGGTCAGGGGGAACGGTACCAGACCGCCAGACGGCAGCCAGGGCAGCGTGCAACCCACGCGCCATAGGTTCACCACCAGCCTTCAACGGTTAGGCTGGGATGCCGCAAATACCTGCAGCTTTACCACTCTTCAGCTTGGAGATCGCCCCTCTAACTTCAGTTAGGGACGGTGATCCTCATTGATGGGTGGGTCCGCCAACGGGACTACGGCACTACCCGCAACCAAGTTAACTGTTGGTGGATCAACCTGATACAACTGCTCAATACTCATCCCAACGCAACAGGATCTGAGACAATCTGGCCACTTATTAAGCGAACTGCTCTCGCCTGTGAAGAGGGCTTGAAGTTCAGCTTTCTCAGGGCTTGGTATGCAGGACGAAAGTCATTTACTAAGAAATGGCCTTCGAGCTCCTCAGCAAGACTCCTAATAAACTGTTCCTTGTCCCTCCTTAACAGAGACCGAGTTCTACGTACCTGAGAACGGTGCTAATCCGGATCTCCTGTCAGTCGAGCCGTACGGCAAGCATCTGTGGCTTTCAGTGTCTCCCGTGATATAAAATTCTTTATTGTCCTAGGGCGTTCACCAATCGACTTTTGGGCTGCAACGAGTGTTTCGCGGTGTAAGGTGTCCCACAGAAGTACAGGGTCCTTCAGATTGTCGAGTGCTGTGAAACGACTCGGCAAAACCCCGAGCACATTCTTCCTTCAGCCTGTCCAGATGAAACACCCTAGGGTGATCATTGAACCGCTGGGGAGTTTTGGTTCTCCCGGAGGGTAGCCACAACCAATCTATGGTCAGTACCACAGAACTCGGCACTCCTATACACCCTGCAGTTCCAGAGGATCCTTCAACGAGTACTAACGAGTATGTGGTCGATCTCCTTGGTTGCATTACCGGCATCGCTGTAACATGTCCAGCGATGTGGTTCTGGGCGCTGGTACCAGGAGCCAGAAATCCTCAATTTCTGGGACCTTGCAAAGTCCCGGAAAAGGAGGCTATTCTCGCTGCCGGTATCAGCTCCTGAACCATGAAGACCGACAGACATTTCATAGCCAGCTCGACCACAGTCAGATACCGCATTGAAGTCACCTTGGACAATACGAATATCC
>NW_020869853.1:289923-297423 GCF_003789085.1 Penaeus vannamei
ATGCAGAATTTAAGGAATATATACATGTAAAAAAGGATATATAGCTTGGGATGGTGATACTTTTATGCTGCTATATTGGGTAGAGAGTTACCATGTGTGTTTGAAGTGTTTTTTTTTTCTTATAGTTGCTATTCCTTTAAACAGGGATTATCCCAAACATACTGTGGTATTTCCAAAAATATGCATAGATCTACAAATGTAGATTACTCTTCAACAATTTGAATATGAAAATGAATTTTAATCCCTTATTAGGAAGAAGGAAAGTAAGTTCTCCAAGGGAAAGAAATCTGATGATGAATTGGAACTAAGAGAAGTTACAGTCATAAGGGAAAAGAAAAAAGGAAAGAAGACAGTTCAAGATGAGGAACGTCTCCAACCACCCGAAGAAGCGGAAGATGAAACTCTCAATGATCTGGAAGCGGGGAAAGAGGAGGTTTGTCTTTTAGCTTGAGTAGTATCAATGTAGATTAGGTAGAGTATTTTATGCAGGTAAAGAACAGTTAAAAGATGATATTGACAGTAGTGGTGGTCATTTCTGTGATGATGATGATGACTGAGATTATGAGAGAGAGAAGTATTCAACACTTAATTGATGAACCTTTTTGTTTTTTGTGTTCTCAGTTTCCAAGTATCTAAATACAATATACAGAGGGTACAGTCCAATAGAGATTTGAATTTTAGTTTCTTATCAGGTATGATGTAATGCATAAGGAAAGAATATGTGCTTTTTGGACTGGAGTAACTCAATAAAGAAGATACAATTTAGTTTTGCTATCTTTTGAATGATTTTACTTATTAAGTCATATGACAAGTAACTATTTAAACTTGTGAGAAAAGGTACTGTGTATGAAGTTCCATTTATATGTGATTATTGATATATTTAGGTTTTTAAGGGACGCATATCAGTTCGACGAGACATAAGGCATGAGAGGTCATTGATATGCAGTGTGGAAATGTGAATCTTGAATAAAGAGGCAAACAACATTTCGTTAATCATTATATTGGAGAATGCAAGATAGGTTTAAGCAGATAAAGTTAGGATGGCTTTTGATACATCTTTAGGATGACAACAATGATGAAGAGGTTCCACGCAAAGATTCCTGTCCTTCTGGCGCAGAGATTGATTCACCAACGAGAGACTACCTCAAAGCTGTCTCTGTGCCCAAGAAGAAAACGGCACGGAAGCCGAGGCGTGTTGTCAAGGATGATGGTAAGGGCTTATGTGGAACTTTGTTTTTTTTTTCTTTTCTACCTTTTTTTCCTTTTCTTTCTTTCTTTATTTATTTATTTCTGTTTTTCTTATTTTTCTGTTCTTTTCTCTTTTCTTTTCTTTTCTTTTCATTTCATTTCATTTCATATTTCATTTCATTTCATTTCATTTTATTTCATTTCGCTCTCTGCTTGTTTTGCAGACTCTCTTGTTGTGCCACACCTTACTGTGATCTCTCTTATGTTCAGGGTATTTTGATATCCTATTGTATGCATAGTCTCTTCATGTTAACTCTCTTTTGGACTTTTCCTTACCCCAAGAGCACTGTTGAGGTCAGAGTTTCATGTGCATATTGGGCGAAAGAAAGTACTTTTGGTCCACTCAGTACCCACTTATTTCAGCTCAGCTTGTTATTTGAAGGTATCAATATGGATAATTTGGACTTTTCTTTTATTTAACTTTTGCCATGTTTCATCAAACATACACATATGCATGAGAGTAAGAATTGCCATACTTTGTCGTGTATGAGTTAATGTGTTCTCCACTGTAGTTATATGTAGTTTGTTAGAGTTTAGTATGATTTGATAATATGTAAAAGATTATTTTAAAATCAAAATATGTAGGTGTTTTTGGCAGTATTTATGTGTCTAGCTTGAATGAGGTAGGTGGAAATGCAATATGAATTTTCAGAATATGTGTAAGTTCCATTATTCAAAGACCAAAGTTAATGCATCTTTAAACAAATGTTCATCTGTGTGTTGGTGTAAGATTGTTCCTTTTTTTGTGCATTAATTTATGTTAGATTTTCCCCCCAGAATCACTGCAGGTGACTTAGTGTAAGATAAGGTAGTATAAACAAGATTACACAAAAGATGAATAGATATGCCTTTCATTTGAATCAAAGAAGGATTGGCTCTCCCAGTTGTTGCTTATAGATAAAAAAGCAGTCATATCTGAATTAGCAGCTTGTGTTTTCACAAGGGGTGACTAAGCACATTTTGAGCTATCTATGTATACACTAAATTTACAAAACATAACTACAGTGGATATTACATGTAACTAGTGGCAATTAGGCTAAGCCACAGCAGTATGGTTTATTATCTATTTTATTATTATCATCACCATCATTATCATTGTCATTATCATCATTGGTTTGCTACATTTTCTTAATCTTTATCATTACCATCATTATTATTATTGATATTATTGTTATTATTATTATTATTATTATTATTATCATTATCATTATTATTTTGATCATTATTTTCATTTATATTATTATAGTTATTTTTTTTTTTTTTTTTGATAATGATAATGATTATTATCATCATCATCATCATTAGCTATCATTACTGTTATTACTACTATTCCAGCAACTGCTGTCAGTATAACAGGAACTGTTATTATTATACCATCATTTTCAGGAATGGATCGAGAGCCAATCAAAATTTTAAGTGCTTAATCTCAGTCATCTCTTATTCCCAGGGAAAGTTTTAGGCATAACAGTGCATTGCGCAGATAGGCTCGAGGGATCGCCTCTGCTGCTGCCTCATCCAGCTGTCCAGGTAATATTCACAGATTTTTAATGATTTTTATTCGGAAAGGGTAATGAGAAAGTCTAATAGACTGGGTTCTTTGTTTGATTAGGTTTTGATCTTGAAGCTTTTGTATGAATTTATTAGTACGTATGTATCTATATACATAGATATTTCCCATTCCAGGTGCACATTTGCAATGCAGACACGGGTGATTGGCTACAGAAATCCATGCCAGAACGGAAAGTCACTTCCTACTACGAGAGTAACGACGTTGACCACATTCTCCCCATCATGACGCAGCCATATGATTTGCGCAAAGCCAAGTAAAGATTTGTGTGTTTTTTCTTTCATTCTACGTAATGACCAAAGAGAAATATTTTTTGAGAATAATGATTGGAGGCTATTGGTGAATTGGGGTAATTCAGTATTTATCTTTGGAGATGGAAGTGTACTCTGCTTATGGATAGATTTATAGATAGATAGATAAACAATTACATGGATAGAAACAGTCATGGAGATAGATAGATATTTATTTGTTTACTTATGTTTTTATATTTATGTATTTATGTACAGGTATTTTTATCATAATTTTTTTTACTACATTTAAAATTATTTTTACTACATGTAAAAAAATACATGAACACATTTTCCTCTTATTTCAGGAGTCTTCATTGCCGCTGGGAAGAGCAGCTGATATTTAATGAGCCGATGGGGCATTTCACTTCACCCGAGCCACAAGTCATCGTTTTCTTCCAGATGATGGACTTCCCACCCTCATCTGCCAACACCTCTAATGTCACGTCCAACCAGACCAGGGGATCGGCAGCAAGTCGCGGCTTGACGACGTTTGCCTGGGCATTCCTCAAGGTGCAGGGGGCTAACAACCACTTCAACATTGGTCAGAGGTTGCGGTTGCAGCTCTTCCGGCCGAGAAAGCAGTCTGGGATTGGCCTCAAAGACTTACACAGCTGGTGGAAAAGCGGCAGCCGGACCAAATATCCAGCCACTCTCTATGTCACCCTCCAGGAAATGGTCATACCGCAGAATCCTCGGCCAGCTCTGAGGTAGGATTAAGGAAATGGCGGTGTGGAGGAGGGAAGGAAAATTAATGGAATTGGGAGGAGATTGAGGAAGAGGAATATGAGAAGAGAGAGAGGAGGAAAGGGAGGGCAAGAGAATATTAAGGAGTTGAGGAAGATAAGCAGACTCAAGAAAGAAGGGAAAAAGGAGGAAAAGGAGAATTGAAAGGGAAAAAGAAGATAGGAGGGAAAAGAGAGGGGAGGGGAAAGTAGAGATAAGTGAGAGAAGTAGATTAGGGTAAAGAAGAATGTAGGGGCAGAAAACAAGAAGAGAAGAGGGGTAGAAGAAAGAGGAGAAAAGGAAGTGGGGAAGGATAACTGTGAAAGTGGAGGAAGAGGAAAAAGAAGAGGGAGAAGAGAGAGGAGAGGAAAGTGGAGGAAAAGGGGTGGTAAAGGTGCAAAAGAGAAAGAAAAAGAGAGAGTGAGAACAAAGGAAAGGTAAAAGAGATTGAAAACTGAGTATGAGGAAGGGATGAAGAAAAAAGAAAAGAAAAAAAAAACAATATTTTAGGAAATAGCAAGTTTGTATACAATGATTGTCTGTAAATAAGCTGAAGGGATGAAATTTGTTTTTATCTTAACTGAAAATAATTAGCCCTGTTTTGTAATTATTTGATGGTTTTGTAATTGTATATTAACACACATCTAATACCTGAATTATATTTACAGATCCATGCTTGCCACACAGCAGGAGCAAGGTGGAGGATCAGTTTTGATGGATGTTTTAGATCAGTCGTCAACAAATGGATCAGTTCATGGACCTTCAAGTACACATGACAAACTACAAGTCAGTTGGTCACGCAAACCAAACCAGTCCTGTAAGATCCCAAACCATGTCAGACACTGCCTCTCCTATACTGACCAAGGTTGCCTAGTGGTAAAATTTTCAAACAGTGGACTGAAACTAGCCTGTGGTGCTTACAAGCAGATTCTTGTATATGATGTTTTAAGTGGGCAGCTTGAACTAAGTTTATCTGGACATTTGGGGCTTGTTTATGATGCATCTTGGAGTGACAGTGACGAGTTGTTGCTTACAGCATCTGCAGATTCAACAGCGCGTGTTTGGAACACCAAAGCTGAGGAAAGCTGTGGACATGGCCAGGTTTTAGCTCACCCCTCGTATGTGTATACAGCTAGATTTGTGCCTTCAAGACACCAAGTCATAGTCACTGGTTGTTATGATCATGTTTTAAGGGTCTGGTGCAGCAGTAAGGGAGGAGGTTATGGGGTTGTGCAGGAACTAACAAATCACTTGGGGTTTATTAATGCACTCTGTTTCAATCCAGAAGGAGATGTGCTGTATTCAGGGGATAAGCAAGGCATAATTCTAGTCTGGAAGGTCAGTATACCAAAGAAGGACAAGGGAAAGAAGAAAATCAAGCCCTTGACTTTTGAACATGAAGTAAAGATACCTGACATTTTAGGAAACACAATCAATACCATAGCTTTTCATCCAGGAGGTTACCGCTTGCTGGTTCACACAAGGGACAGCCAGATAAGACTTGTGAATCATGTGCATTGGACTGTAACTCACAGGTTGAGAGGTTTACTGAATGTACGTGAGCAAATTCGAGGATGTGTAAGCCCATGTGGAACTTGGGTATTGTCAGGCAGTGAAGATCATGGTGTTTATATCTGGAACTCAGACACCGGAGAAATGGTGTCAGCTTTTATGGATTTACCTATTGATGGAACAATATCATGCATTGACTATCATCCACATGAACATATGGTGGCTTTATGTTCGTATTCCAATGAAGCACCAGTCCTGATGCTAGATTATGATGAGGACATGCAGGTCACTAATACCACAGTCCCACTTGCGGTTCAACCTGCTGGCTCAGTGACTGCACACTCTCCTATGTTGAGAAGTCCAAGTCCAAGCATTGTCCCAAGAAAATTGTCTTCTTCGCCTCATAGGAATTACACCTCCACTTCCATGGACAGAAGTGTATCTTCTGTGCCACAATCTGAAGTTCTTCCATACAAGACCAGGCCTTTAGACCCTAGTTCTTTCCAGCACAATAATATGCACGGTGACGTGCACAACACAGCTCTTGATCACGATGCCTCTACTAAAAGGAACACAGTTAACTCTGTTGGAAGTAAAGACCTGTGGAGTGAACAAGGCAAAAGAATTCTTAGCAAGTTGGACACAGTGCTGAAAATGGCAAGTGAAAACCCCATTGGCCTAAATGACAGCAGTGTTAAGTAAGTTCTGATTTTTAAAAGGTTAGATTCCATATAGCAAAAGTACATATACAGTCATGTAAATAGTACACCCTTGTTTGTTTTTTATTTGTTTATATATTTTTAAAACTTTTAGATAGCAGACAAGGTATACATAACTAAAGATTTATCATAAAAGATACATCCATGTACTCCAAATGAAATCTGATATCTGATATGTCTCTGTTTGATTGACAGCCACTATGGGGATGATTTGGTGCCTCTGGGACAGTTGGCTACAGTCTTGTATGACTACCACAGTGTGGAGCGTGATGAACTCTCCGTTAAGCAAGGTATGATATGGCATTCTGCTTTGTGTCTCTTATGTTTATTTGTTTATTTATTTATTTATTCATTCATTCATTCATTCACATTGGTACTACTTTCTTGATCGTTCAAATTCTCTTTTTTGTCTCTCTTGATATGCTGATAGTGAATTTCATGCCACACAAAGCAGCTTAACATGTGTAAAAATAGAAGAGGATATTAGTTTGGCCAAAAAATTTCACAGGTTTTGTGAGCTGAAGAGGATACTAGAAATGGTTTGGGTTTGTGAGCTAAATAGGATACTAGGTTGACTAAAAATCACTCAGGTTTTTCACCTAAGAGTGTACTAGTTTGACTAAAAGTTCTACAAGTTTTGGGACCTGAAGATGATACTAGTTTGATATGAAATGATTTTTTTTTAACCTAAAGTGGATACTATTGTGCCTAAAGTTAAGCAGGCTTTGTGACCTGAAGATCTTATTTTTACTGAAAATGATACAGGTTTTTAGTTTCTTTTATAACTGTGAAAGTGTTTCACATCATTCAGCATTACTCTTTTTTATGTTGCTATGAGAACCACATCTCAGGGTTTATAAAGTAAGGTATAAAATTGTACTTATTGTCCATATTCCTAAAAGAAAAGAGGAAAATGAATAAATACCTTGTAAATGTCTCATATGCTAATCATTTTTTGTTTTATTTCAGGAGATTATGTTATGGTGATTCAGGAAACCAACAGTGATTGGTGGCTGGTGCGAACTGCTGACCAAAGACTCACTGGCCTTGTACCAGCTTCATACCTGCAGCAGCTACATGGGGGAATAAGGGTAGACTATGACGACATTGATTGGATAGATTCGGGGAATGTAAGTTACGAGCTAAATTCACAGAAGTATGTTGCTGGAATTGAATATAGATTGGGTGGAATCAGGATCTGATTTTTAAAAAGTTTTCTTTTCTTTCTTTCTTTTTGTATTGAAGATTAGTAGCTAGCCTAACTCAGATTCAAACTTTAACTTGACAAAGATAATAACCAAGCTGAAAATTATCCATGACCTCTCCATTCCTCTAAACAGGTGATAGCCATCCCGTCAGAGTGCGGAGAGGTGAGTTTCATTTCCGACAGTGAGGGAACTCCAAGCAAAGCCAGGGCCAGGAGGCATAAGGCAAAAATGGG
>NW_020869853.1:299923-307423 GCF_003789085.1 Penaeus vannamei
TGAAATATGAAGTGAAGTTTGAAAATGGAATCAAATCAGAACTTATATTTATAAATTTTTAATGAATTATATGTATATGCTAATTGAATTTCTTGTGTTGTATTTATAGTGTGTCTTCAGATGTGTGATTTTTTATAAAAAGAATTTTCATGTTATAGACATTGTACATATTACAGTATACAATTATTTTTTTTGTTCTAGTCAAGGTAAATATCAGGAAATAAATTGAAATGTTTTTCTTAAAATGGGATGAAATTTTATTTACCTTCCATGAATCACATTATTAATAAAAAGAGAAAGTCCCACATATGCACATACATATGTACACACAGACACACAATAATATAATCAGTATTGAGATGCCGCAATTTAGAGCTCACTGCTTTTTTTCTTCTTTGTCTATAAAATGGATAATAAAGCCAGATAAATATGTAAAGGTGATTTTTTGCTTTACATTGACAAATCCTTTACGCATTCTTCCCCTTTTATGTACAATGACGAACTTTAGTAACAGTAACAGCCTATTTCCTAACACTGGGATGTACATTACTTTTTTTCTGATTTATATCACATGAAATTTGTAAAAATACATGAGCAATAAAGATTTTGAGGAAAAGGGCTATTGCAACACTTGAAAACGTGTCTACTATACTCATGCATCTGGCAGTTGAAGTAAAGGATGTTAGTTTTGTCTATCATTGTACACATTATCAAACTCAATTTAATGTCTTTAGTACTAAGAATAACAATGAACCAAAGACTCCCCCTCTGTATTATTTAATCATCTTTAGGCAACATATTTTGTGGAAGACCTAAATAAGTTCTCGGTTGAAAATATGCATCCCACGTCTTCCACACTTGAGGTACTGGGGTACATGTTTTTGTATCTTGAGCTGAAGTAATCCTGATGCAGTGGTTCCTTGTCTGTGTTGGCTATCCCTGCCACAAGGAATATTGAGCTGTCGTTCAGAAGAGCCAAGTTTGAGCGTACTTTGTGAATTATAGGGGAGCAGGGGAAACAAACCCGAGCAGAATTTATGTTCTGTTCAATCATTTATAGGGAGGAGATAATAGTGCATTCATGGCTTACATACTTTCCAAGAATTGTGATATTAAAAAGTGTTGCTTTAGTGCATCAGTATCTCCCCATATCCCCTATATAAAAGTTTCCCTACATAAGGTCATGCATGGAAAACATGTCATCCTGAACATGCCAAGTTCAGAATCATAAATATTTTCTTAATAATGCATTTGTGTTAATACATTACAATAACCATACCCAAGTATAAACCAACCTGTGAATACAACAGGGATATCATAAACATACAATTAAAGAAAAGAGTAGCAACAAATAGGTAACATTCTGAGCTCTTCCAAAGTTTACAATTGCACATATCACATTAATCTTATTTCAGTTATTAGGAAACACAACCACTAGGCTTTCTATTGTACAATATGGAATACGTTCTATTACTACTCTGTGCAAAACATAGCAGTTTTGTAGTTTATACCGCAATATGAACTACAGGTACTTTACTCAAGTCATACCATTTACAAAAACACAAACTAAATACTAAATACTAAGATTACCCATGTGGATCATCTTTCATGCATGCATTCTCTGTACACACAATTACTTTGGTGGTAGTACTAGTACTAGTAGTACTACTAGTAGTAGTAGTAGTAGTTTTGCTCTTAAAATTCTATTAAAAATAACATTTATATACATTTAGATAGCTCACATGAAATGGAATGAAAAAAGTACATCAAAAGCATTGGGAAACCAGGAAGTGTAATTTTTATGAGAATATTCGCATGAATACATGTTCTCTGGTGTGCATGAGGTGTGCGTTGGATTTGCAGTTCATGACAGAATGAGAAATTATTGTACTGCTCTGTCAAACTTTCTGGTCCATTTATCCTTCATTCTGCGTCGTTATGACACCTTAAACACTGCCTGTGTAAGCGTCTCTAAAAGCATTGTTGACATGGTTGTAATCAGAACTACAGATATCTTTGTAAATTAAATCAGTAACAGTGCAAACTTAGTGCAAGTTTGGTATGGGATTTTATGTCCCAGACTCATTAAATAGAACTGTTTCTTTGTATCCCCTATTACTACAAAATAGAGTTCACAATTATAATACTAAGTAGCAACAAATTCTTACTTATTGCTCTAACATCTACAAAGTATGACCATCATAAAATAATATTTACATGGGAAAATATACATCAAGTTTATTCAATACTTTCACATGTATATATATTCTATAAATATACATAACCATGTAATATGTACATATAGAAAAACTTCATAATTAACTACTCCTTACCAAGGGTGACCACATACCAAAAATACACATTCCTTTGGTTTTAGCTCATCCCCTTTCTATATTTAGACTTTGTATGGTTTAACTCTTAAGATACGATTGTCACCTCTCTTCAGCCACAGCCTTGTTACTGCTAAAAGTAACTGTCAAATACAGTCAAAACCTGTCAAAATATACTCTCTCTGTATCCAACTGTCATTTTTTTTCTTTGGAATTTTAACACGAGGTTGATTAACCTACTATGGCTTACCCTATAACATATAATTACATTTAAACTATAGTTCATATATTTCATTGTAATTAGAAATTTTACGAATAAGTATTTTGTAAATGTTTTTTGCTTATTTGGGTTCTTATGCTCAAATGCGGTCTGTAGAATACTGCATCATCAACTGTAGTAAGTGTGCTGGAGGCATAAAGTCTATAATGAAAAAAGTAAGAAAATTATATACAGAAGTATTATCCATTATTGTAAATTATATATAACATTGGTACACTTACATGATTCAAAATGACAGTCATAATAATAATAATAATAAACCTTAAATATCAATTAGTACTGAATCAGAACTTTTAAAAAAATATTTCTTCATTCTGTAAAGTACAAATGCATGCAAACATACATATACAAACACATGTACTCATATATACATGCATGCATGGCCACATGCACCCACTCATCCACCTACCCAAACACCCCTAACACACTCAAATTTATTACCACACCAATATTGACTCATCTATTTACATTCACATGGATATGCACACTCATGCACACACACACACTCACACACATATACACAAACACACACGTTTTGTTCAATCACTGCTTCACTTTAACATACAAACTGTATCCAGATTTGAATACTAATTGTGTGCAGTATGATGTCACAAATTATGTAAAGCTATTTTGCACATTGCATCTTGACTTAAACCCATTTGTATTCATTCCCATGCATGTACCCCCTTCCCCCATTGTCAAAATAAGAAATGCTCTTGCCCTCTCTCTCCCCAACCCTCCCTCTTAGGGGCATACATTCAAACTTTCTTTAGGGGATGTAAGCAGATCTGGATTAACCATAAAAAGCACCATCACAAAAGGTGGAAAACCACACCACAATTTTTTCAGAACTGCAATACCACAATACCTATCTGTATGACTATATCACACAGGCCTGCATGTAAATAAAAAAACATACCCAATACCTTGAACTAAAATGTGTAAACATGAAAGTCTAAGGAAGCCATTAAGCTCCTATTTGCACACTCCTTTTGTGGGTCATGCAATATGGTTGTTTTAGCTCTGGTCTCACAGTTGCATAGCTGCAATAACCTAGGTTCAGGGGTTGGTTGGGGGGTCAAGTTATTTATTCATATCAATGCAGCTGTGCATTATTCCATCTTTCATAAATACACCTCTGTATTTCTGAGTAAGCGCCCAAGGGGAGTGTGTGTAAAACCTCGCTATCCTTACTCATGCATGAGAGTAGATAGGTAATGTCTATGAAAACTAGTAAGTTCCTAGTTGCACACTCCTTTTGTAGGTCACATGGTATGGGTAATTTAGCTCCAGTCTTGCAGTTGCATAGCTGCAATGACCCAGGTTAGAGGCCTTGTTGGAAAGGTCAAGTTATTTATGGAAAAGTCCCTTGTTACTACCTATGTTAGGAATGAAGGTTAAAAAAAACATAACTTATAAAATATATGCTTTATGCTTGGTTTTAGCATGTGCCTGGCCACATTACACTGCTTGTATATGCACAGTTAATGTTTGGTCAAGGTAAATTTAACATTCAGTTTTTAAAATCAAATTCCTATCATTTTGTTGATTAGGCATCCTATATGTACTTCACCATCTTTAGCCTGCTTAAATGCAGTAATAGTATGATATCTATCTTGAATAAAAAAAAAAAAAAAAAAGGAAATGTCCTCACTTATGTAGTGCACAAAAAAGAAAGCTAGCTAAACAGAATGAACAAAAGCCTTTATCTATAATGGCCTAGACTGATAAGGTGACTAATTATTCTATTCGCATGACAATTACTGGGAAAATGTCTTGAGATGTGCAATATCTGGCCTGGCTTTCAACATAACAATGGGATTTGGGGGGATGCTTGACCTCATCAGTTAGTATTATTCATTTGTAGCAGGACATATTTCCAAATATTTGAATTCCACGAAAGGAAATTCTTACTTATCCTGTGAGGAACTCTTTGGACTAATGGCTGAAAAGATTCACATGATGAAATTAATTTGTCTGGTTATTTCAGCTTATCAGTACTCTCAATGCCCGATCTATTACCTATAGATCAGTAGAGTTGTACTTCAATACTTAATAGATAGGGAGGCTATTGAATGTTTTTGTAAGTTTGTAAGCTGTATTTTTCAAAATGCTAACATGTCTGGACGTTATATGGGAATACAGCCCTGTGCTGCTCATTCACAGTGGCTGAAGTGCAGTTTATTGTTGTCAAGAGGCAGTTAATTTCACTATTGCACAACCGCTACATACATTTTTTCAGCCTCAACCAACTGATGGAAATTTTCAAAGATTGCTTTAGATATGAAAATGTTTTAAAATACCACTATGATACCAGATGGGAGGCACTTGCTATGGCAACTGCTGCAATTCTTAGGTCTTTCCTTCAAAGTTTAGAAGGTTTCAAATGCTTAGAAGACCAGTCACTGAAGGGGGATGCTAGAAGAAAAACAGAAAATATTGCAAATAAGATGTAAGAATTACAAGGTGTTTTAATGTTGATCTTATAGGAAGAAATTCTGGAAAAATTTCACAGAGAAAGTCAAATTCTACAAAATGAGTATGTGCAGATCTGTATTCTTCAATAGCTGACCAGTTGCAGACTTCAAGAGACTAATTTGGAAAAGTTTGAAGCAGCTGCTAAGGAAAGACTGGTGGATGTGGATTATATGGCAGGTCACACCCGCCCTATGATGCCCTATGATGGTGATGCACCAGAAGTATGTTTGAGTGCCAGAGATAAATTTTATAGCAGACAAATTCTTTTTCCTAACTGATGTACCAGAACTGATGCTGATGAGAACAGTAGTTTAGAGCTTTATGTATAGATCTGACATAAGTTTAGTGCAATAACAGCAGCAAAACTAGATTCAGTCATGCTGAACTCTATGAAGTAATTGTAGAAGACAACATTGAATGTGCTTTGAGATAAGTGAGGCTGGAATCATTATCTCTGCTCGTGGTTGAACCAAATTTGTTGTGCCAAACTAGCTTTGACTATTTAAAGTTAATAAAAAAAAGCAAGAGAAAACTTAGTTATATATATATATATATATATATATATATATATATATATATAATATATATATATATATATATATATATATATATATATATATATATTTTTTTTTTTTTTTTTTTTTTTTTTTTTTTTTTTTTTTTTTTTTTAATATTGGTAATACTGGCTTCTGTTGAAAGACAATTTTGAGTATTTTTTTTTTGAATAGCAAGTCAAAAACTTTCACTGTATCTGTTGTCCTAGTTATTATCTGTTTAAACTGTTGCCTGCTTTACAGAATCTGTTTAAACTGTTGCCTGTTTTACAGCATGGCATATAGTCCCTGTGTTATATAAATATGAAAAACAGATATTTAAAAGATTTTAATTAAAGATGTTTGGCCTGAGTGAAAAATAAATTCTGAAAAGTTTTTACATTATTCAAGAGGAAGGTGCAGGGGCACTAAGGGTGAGTTAGCTTAAGGCATAAATTGGCCTCAATCTGGCCCTGGGTGAAAGAATAGTCTAGACTGACTTTGAAGAGACAGATCTTTTTTGGACCAACTAATTGCATAACAAATTTATGTGATCTTTATAACATTAAGGAACAAATGAGCTCATACTCAAAAGAACACTCTTTTTCTTGAACTTAAACAATACCAGTATGCAGTCAGACCTTTAAATTTTAAAGGGAAGGGATAGTGCTTACGCCCACCAACATGGCACATCACACGCAGACTTTTTAACCAAATTCACAAGCTTTCTTTATTTCTAACTTTTCTTTTTGCATTTTTTCTCCTATATTTATAAACTTATAAAATTTATAAAATATTCCAAATTTTCAAGTTCAAAATGTGTACTGGTTGATGATCAAAACAACATTGGAATTTTTTTTTAGGACTGACTGAAATTTTTTTTGAGGGATGTCACCCACCTAATGTGAACCCCTGCTCTCTCTCTCTCTCTCTCTCTCTCTCTCCTTCTCTCTATCACACACACAAACACAGACACACACACACACACACACACACACACACACACACACACACACACACACACACACACACACACACACACACACACACACACACACACACACACACACACACACACACACACACACACACACAAACACACACACACACATAAACACACACACACAAACACACACACACTCTCATTAAGAATTAATAATTGACATTTACCAGTTTAAAATCTCTGACTAAAATACAAAAACATATATCTATCAGCATATACCATTATTCAACAAATGCTGAGTCATAAGATATTTTTCCTAAAGTTTTTATATAAAGTTTTAAATTCTAGATTTTCCTGAGAAAAATTGAAATAGACTCTCTTACATAAATCTTTACGCTGTATGGTGGTATACTAAACCATCCTTTTGATTTTATAAATCTAACTCATCGTCAACATTTTCATTACAAGCAAAAGCATCCAGGAACTGCCTGTACGCATCCCTGTAGACATCCTTCTGTGTCCCAGATGATGGTACATGATGTCCCCCTTTATGTCGGAGAATGGTGGGGTTGAGGAAGAAACTTGCTAGTTTCTCTCCTTGCTCTGCAAATTAAAGAAATATGATAATGTCATCTGTGTATTCACTCATGTATTCATTCCCTTCTAAGAATTTATTTTTGAAGAAAGTGATTATGATTATGAATCTATCAAATCTTATGGGTTTAACTTTACACATTCTGTTCATTGTGAGGGTTGTTAAATGATTATGAAAATACAATAAAACCTCAGCTTCAGAATAACATCTCCATATCAATTACTTATTACTAAATAGTAGAGATGTGCACAACCTTTTCAAACAGCAAAGGTTATCACCATGTCACTATTATTTGAAAAAAAGTCTGATTATTACTAAAAAGGAAATTTTCTTTCCCTGAT
>NW_020869853.1:314923-329923 GCF_003789085.1 Penaeus vannamei
TTATTTTCATTATTGTCATCAGTATCGTTAGCATTAGCATTATTAGTACCATTGTTATCATTATTATTGATATTATTGTTATCATTATTATTATTACTACTACTATTATTATTGATATTATTCTTATTCTTATTATCATATTTTTATTATTATTATCATTATATTATTATCATTATTATTATTGTTATTATATTATTATTATTATTATTATATTAATTATTATTATTATTATTATTATTATTATTATTATTATTATTATTTATTATTAATTATCATTATTATTAATATCATTATTATTATCATTATTATTATTATATTATCATTATTATAATCATTAGTTACTATTGTTATTATCATTGTTATTATCATTATTATTATTATTATCATTATTGTTATTATCATTATTATTATTATTATTATTATTATTATTATTATTATTATTTATTTATTATTATTATTATTAATTATTATTATTATTATTATTATTACTATTATCATTATTTATTATTATCATTATTATTGCCATTATTATTATTAGTAATAGTTTAGTAGTAGTAGTATCATTATTTTATTGTTATCATTATTATCATTTCATTATTATCATTATTATCATTAATATCATTACTATCATTAGCCTTGTTATTACCATTTTTATCATAAATAATCATTATCATTATCATCATTATCATTATTATTATCATTATTTATTATTATTATTATTATTATTATTATTATTATTATTATTATTATTATTATTATTATTATTATTATTATCATTATCATTATTATTATCATTATTATCATCATCATCATCATCAACATCATCATCATTATCATTATCCTTGTTATTATCCTTGTTATTACTGTTATTATCATTATCAGCATCATCATTATTATTATCATTGTTATTATTGTTATCATTATCATCATTATTATTATATTTTATGTTGTTATTGTTATTATTATCATTATCATTATTATTGTTATTGTTATCATTATTATCATTATCATCATTATTATAATTATTGTTATTATCATCATTATTATTAGTAGTATCATTATTATCATCATTAGTAGTAGTAGTGTAGTAGTATCATTATCATTATTATTACTATCTTTATTATTATCATTATCATTAATGTTACTATTATTATTATCATTATTATTTTATCATTATTATTATTATCATTATTTCCATTATTGCTATCATCATTATAATTACTATTATTAATATCATGATGATACTGCTACTAATGATAATGATAAACGGAATAACAATAATGATTACAATAATGATATTAATAACAACAACAACAATAACAACAATAATAAATAATATAATAATAATATAATAATATAATAATAATAATAATAATAATAATAATAATAATAATAATAATAATAATAATAATAATAATAATAATATAAAATATAATAATAGTAAATAATATGATAATAATGATAATAAAAATAATGATAATATTAATACAGTAATAAAATTAATGATAGTAATAATAACAGCAATGATAATGCTAATAACAATGATAATCTTAGTGCTAATAGTAATGATGATGATGATAAAATAATGATAATGATAATGATAATAATGACAATAATCATAATGGTAGCATGATAATATTGATGATAATGATGATAATAATGATGGTAATAATAATAATATTGATAATGATGATGATAATAATGAAAATAATGATGGTAATAATAGTGACAATAATAATCATTATAATTATCATCATCATAATGACAAAATGATGAGAATTAAAATTATAATAGTAATGATAATAATGATAATGATAATAATATTAATAATAATAATAATATATGATAATAATGATAATAATTATGATAATGACAATACTAATGATAATGATGACAATAATAATAATAGTAATAATAATGATAATGATAGTACTAATTATGATGATGATAATAACAGTAATGATATTATTAATAACAATAACAGTAATAACAATAATGATATTATTAATAATAATAACAAAAAAACAATGATAATGACAAAAATGATAATGATAATGATAATGATAAGAATAATAACATATAATGTATGTAATAACATCACGTGTTATGTAATAACAGGGGAGAGATAGTAAAAAGGGAAGGGGAGGGGAAAGGTAGTAAAAGGGGGAGGGGAAGGAAGGGGAAATATCCAGAAAGAGGGGAAGGGGAAATAAATTATAACAGGAGAGAGATAATAAAAAGGGGAGAGGAGGATAGAGATAGCGACAGGAGGGAGGGGAGAGACAACAAAAAGAGGGGAAGGGACGGAAGAGATAATAAAAAGCGGAGAGGAGAGAAGAAAAAGTAAAAAAAGGGAGGGAAAGGGAGTGGAGAGATACCAAAGAGAGGGGAAGGGAGGGGAGAGATATTAAAAAAGGGAGAGAAAGAGAGGGAGAGATAATAAAAGGAGGAAGAACAAACAAAAGGGCAAGGGAGGGGAGAGATACCAAATAGAGGGGAAGAGAGGGAAGAGGTAATAAATAGGAGGTGAAGGGATCGAGAGATAGCGAAAAGGCAGGGGGAAGGGAGAGAAAAGATAACGAAAAAAAAAAGTTGAGGAAAATGGAGGAGAAAGATGCCAAAGAGAGTGGAAGGGAAGATAAAGACAATAAAAAGAGGACGGGAAAGAGGGAGTGAGAGATAGCGAAAAAGTGGGGAATGGAGGGGAGATAGAGTAAAAAAAAGGGGAGGGGAAGTAAAGGGAGCGATGATAAAAAAGAAAGGGGGAAGGGAGGGGGGAGGGAGGGGGGCAAAGCATGGGTTCTCCTCTGACAGTAAAGGGGGGGGGGGGGTGAGCACATCGATATTACAAATTCTTCTATTTTTTATCCCTTCTATAACTTTTTTTTCTTTTTTTCCTTCTCCTCTTCCTTACTTCCTTTCCATTTCACCCCTCCCTTTCTTCCCGCCATTCTTCTTCTCTCTCTCTCTCTCTCTCTCTCTCTCTCTCTCTCTCTCTCTCTCTCTCTCTCTCTCTCTCTCTCTCTCTCTCTCTTCTCTCTCTCTCTCTCTCTCTCTTCTTTTTCTTCCCTTCTCTCCGTTTCTCGCTCTCTTGTCCTTCATTCTATTTCTTTCTTTCTAATTTTCCCACGTCCCATTCTTCCCTCTATCTCCTTCTCTTTCTTCTCTTTCTCCACTCTCTTTGTCTCCCTCCTCTCCCTTTTCTTCCCTGTTTTCCCTCATTCCTCCTTCTCTCTCCTCTTTTCTCTTCCTCCTTTTCTTTCTTCCATTCCTCTCTTTATTCCTTTCTTCTTTATTCTTTCCTCTTTCTTTCTTCTTTATTCCCTTCCTTCCCTCCATTCTTCTTTATTCTTCATTCCCCCTTCCCTCTCCTGTAATCCCTATCCTTTCTTTCTCCCCTTCCCTCTCTTCCTTTCTTCCTATCCTTCTATATTCTTCCTTCTCTTTTATTTCTTCTTTCTCCCTTATTTCTTCCCATCCCTCTCTTCCTTCTTTCTATCCTTCTGTATTCTTCCTTCTCTCTTATCTCTTCTTTGTCCCTTATTCCTTCCCTTCCCTCTCTTCCTTCCTTCTATCCTTGTAGATTCTTTCCTCTCTCTTTTTTTCTTCTTTCTTTCCTCTTCCCTTCCTTCGGCTCTTCTTCCCATCTACCATCTATCACCATTTTATTTCATCTATCATCTATCATCTTCTATTTCATCTATTTATCATCATTTATTTCTATTCTATCAAATCCTATTTATCTATGCTTATCATCAATTTTATTTCATCTTCATCTATCACCAATCCTATTTCGTCTATCGTTTATCATCATTTTTATTTTCATCTATCATCATTCAATTCTATTTCATCTATCATTTATCATCAATTTTATTTCATCTATCATCTATCACCAATCCTATTTCATCTATCATTTATCATCAATTTTATTTCATCTTTCATCTATCACCAATCCTATTTCGTCTATCGTTTATCATCATTTTTATTTCATCTATCATTTATCATCAATTCTATTTCATCTATCATCTATCACCAATTTTATCTCATCTATCATCTATCACCAATCCTATTTCATCTATCATTTATCATCAATTTTATTTCATCTATCATCTATCATTATTTCATCTATCATTTATCATCAATTTTATTCATCTTCATCTATCATATTTCATCTATCATCTATCATCAATCCTATTTCATCTATCATTTATCATCAATTTTATTTCATCTTTCATCTATCACCAATCCTATTTCATCTATCATTTATCATCAATTTTATTTCATCTTTCATCTATCACAATCCTATTTCATCTATCATCTATCATCAATCCTATTTCATCTATCATTTATCTATCAATTTTATCATCTATCATCTATCATCAATCTATCTATCATTTATCATCAATTTTATTTCATCTTTCATCTATCACCAATCTATTTCATCTGATTTCATCTATCATTCATCTATTTCATCTATCATTTATCATCAATTTTATTCATCTTTCATCTATCACCAATCCTATTTCATCTATCATTATCATCAATTTATTTCATCTTTCATCTATTCCTATTCATCTATCATCTATCATCAATCCTATTCATCTATCATCATCATTTATTCATCTATCATCTATCATCAATTCATTTCATCTCATTATCAATTCATCTTTCATCTATCACCAATCCTATTTCATCTATCATTTATCATCAATTTTATTTCATCTTTCATCTATCTCCTATCATCTATCATCTATCATCATCCTATTCATCTATCATTTATCATCAATTTTATTTCATCTTTCATCTATCACCAATCCTATTCATCAATCATTTTTATTTCATCTATCATCTATCATCTCATCATCATCATCATCAATTTTATTTCATCTATCATCTATCATCTATTTCATCTATCGTTTATCATCAATTTTATTTCATCTATCATCTATCACCAATCCTATTTCATCTATCATTTATCATCAATTTTATTTCATCTTTCATCGTTTTATTTTGTCTATCATTTTGGGGCCAAGAAAGACGCATACTCGGCTTTACGGAATTACGGCATTAAGGCTGTTTTTTGCTCGACTGTATATTTATTTTGCATTTTCAAATAGCGACACTAATGATAACGATAATAATAATAATAGGGATAATGATGATAATGATGGTGATAATGGTGATAATGATGATGATGATGATGATGATGATAATGAAAATGATGATGATGATGATGATGATGATGATGATGATGATGGTGATGATGATGATGCTTATGATGGTGATGATGATGATGATGATGATGGTGGTGATGATGTGATGAAGATGATGATGAAGATGGTGATGATGATGAAGATGATGGTGGTGGTGATGATGGTGATGATAATAATATGAAAATGATGATGATGATGGTGATGATCATGATGATGATGATCATGATGATGATGGTGATGGTGATAATGATAATAATAATAAGGATGATGATAATAGTATCAATTATGATAATAATAGTAATGATAGTAATGTTAAGAATAACGATAATAATGATAATGATAATAACAATAATAGAAGTAATAGTAATGAAAATAATAATAATAATCATGATAATAACGATAATGATAATTATGATAACAATAATAATAACATACTATTTTCCTTCATAACGATCGGATTTTCACAGGACAATGATTTTGGCTTCTTTGTGTTCTTTCTCTCCTTTATTCTCTTCTCTCTTTCTTTCTCCCCTTTCTATTTTCTTGTCTCTCTTTCTCTCCTTTCTTCTCTCCTCTCTTTCTTTCTCTCCTTTCTATTCTCCTCTCTCTCTCTTTCTCCTCTTTCTATTTTCGTCTCTTTCTCTCTCCCCTTTCTACTTTCTTGTCTATCTTTCTGTCTTTTCTACTCCCCTCTCTTTCTTTCTCTCCTTTCTACTCTCCTCTCTTTCTGTCTCCCCTTTCTATTCTCCTCTCTTTCTCTCTCTCCTTTCTACTCTTATCTCTTTCTTTCTCTCCTTTCTACTCTTTATCTCTTTCTTTCTCTCCTTTCTATTCTCATCTCTTTCTCTCTCTCTCCTTTCCACTCCCCTCTCTTTCTCTCTTCCCTTCCTGCACTCCTCTCTTTCTCTCTCTCCTTTCGACTCTCCTCTCTCTCTTTCTCTCCTTTATACTCTCCCCTCTTTCTTTCTCCCCCTTCTAATCTCCTCTCTCTCTTTCTCCCCTTTCTACTCTCCTCTCTTTCTCTCTCCACTTTCTACTTTCTTGTCTCTCTTTCTCTCTTTTCTACTCTCCTCTCTTTCTTTCTCCCCTTTCTATTATCCTCTCCGTTTCTCCCCTTTCTACTCTCCTCTCTTTCTTTCCTTTCTCTTCTTTATCTTACTTCTCTTTTTCTCTCCCCTCCACTTGATTTCTCATTCTGTCGCCTCTCCATTTTCCTTCCTGTCTTAGTGTTTCCCAACCTTCGCTCTCCTTTCTCTCTCCCCTTTTTTAAATTCTGTCTTCTCCCTTTCCTTGATTTACCCCCGCCCCTATCCCACTCTATCTCCTTCCCCCCTTCCATCTTCCTCCCCCTTATCCCTCTCTTTATCTTCTCCCTATCCCTATTCCCTCCTTTCTCTCCCCTACCATCGTCCTCCCTTCCTCCCCCTTATCCCTCTCTTTATCTCCTCCCTCCCCATACCCACCCTATCTCCCCATCCCTCCTCCCTACGTTCTCCCTCCCTTTCTCGCCCTCCCCCCCCCTTCGCTCCACTTCCACCCTCCCTTCCCCTACCCCTGCGCTCATCTTTCCTTCCCTCCTCCACTATCTTTCACTCCTCCCCCTTCCCCCTCCAGTCCGCCTCTCTTCTCCCTCCACCTTCCATCCTCAGGTCCCCCTCCCATACCCCACCCTATCTCCCTATCCCTCCCCTACATTCTCCCTATCTCCCTTCTCCTCCTCCCCATTCTCCCCACCCCCTCCCATCTCCCATCCTTATCTCCCCTCCCCTATATTCTCCCTCCCTTTCTCCCTCCCCTACCCTCCCTCCCTTTCTTCCCTCCCCAACATTCCCCTCCTTCCTCCTCCCTACATTCTCCCTCTCCTTACATTCTCCCATCTCCTCTTCCCCATCCTCTCCCTCCCCTACATTCTCCCTCCCTATCCCTTTTCTCCCTTCCCCTACATTCTCCCTCCCTTACTCCCCTTCCCTATTCTCCCTCCCTTACTCCCCTTCCCTACATTCTCCTTTTCTCCCTTTCTCCCCATCCCCCTCCTTTATCTCCCCCTCCCCTACATTCTCCTCCTCCCCTACATTCTCCCTCCCTATCTCCCTTTTCCTCCTCCCTTCCCTATCTCCCTTCCTCCTCCCATCCCCATCCTTTATTCCCCTCCCCTACATTCTCCCCATCTCCCCACCCCTCCATCTCCCCTTCCCCTACATTCTCCCCTCCCCTACATTCTCCCATCTCTCCTCCATCTCCCTTCCTCCCCCGGCGTTCGTGTACCTACCGGGCCACGATCTGTCGGCGAGCAACAGCGACTGGGAGGCTAGCAAGGGATGGGTTCTAAGGCTGAGCCACGCGCAAGGCCCTCGCTGGTGTATGCGAGCCACGCGAGGTCTGCAAATTCCACGAAGGGGGGGGGGAATTAAACAAAATGGCGGGCTGGTGTCGTCTCGAGGGGATCGTTAGGGGGGGGGAAAGGGGAGATAGGAAGGGAGAATGGGATGGACAAGAAAGGAAGGAAGGAAGGAAGGAAGAATGATGATGATGGTGATAATGATAATAATGATTATAATGATAGTAATTATAATAATGATGATAATAATAATGAAGATAATGACAATAAAAACGCGGGATTGATAGCTTTGATTTTTTTTTTTTTTGGGGGGGGGGTAAGGGTTATGCCTTCGGTCTAACTAGGGGAGGGAGAGAGGGCAGGGGAGGGGGGGGAGCTGAAATGAGGGAGCAAGTGTACGAAATGAATTTTGATCCAAGAGAGATTTGGCACAACACATTATGGTCGTATATCTCAGAGACATCTAGGTCATATATTTCTAATCTATCGTATTTAACTATTAAGATATGCATATAAATTCTAGGGGGGGGGGATTTCCAGTCTGAAAAAATCGCATCTCGTTTTCGTAATAAAATAAATGTAGTGAAAGACGACAAAAGATTTTGAAAAATAGCAGACAGAGACCGCGGGGCTAGAGATATTAATTTAACCCTCCGATTTACAGATAAAAATGACATCATAGATACCAAAGACTCTTTTCTTCCCCAAAACAAAACTTAAACAGAAAAAACACAAATAAAAAGGAAAGGACATTCAAAAGCCAGAAATCTGAAAAGTATCTTCTTATTTATTCATTTTCTTTTACATCTTATTGTTTGTTTTTTTGTTTTTTTGTTTTTTACAGTGATGTACACAATGTTTGAGTGCAAGAGCGGCAAATCAGAGAACAGGTATCAACAACGACAAACAAACAAATGACAGACTATTAACTTTTTTTCCTAAGACCAATCTATGTAATGACTCAATTAGGTTTTGAAGGATATTTCATTTACTCCTAAAATCTTAAGTGTCAATTTCTCAAGAAAACAGGAAGTTGTCTAAATCTATGCGTTTGTGTTCGCGAATCAAACTTGAAAACTTGAATGCAAAATATGTATATATGTATAAAAATTTTCTGGATTTTTTTCATAACCACGGTTGTCTTTATTTTTTTTTCTTTCAGCGTTTTTTTTGTTTTTCTTTTCTTTAAATATATATATATTTATATATACGTTCCGGTTCTTAAACTTTTCAGCTATTAATCCAACACTTAAACTTATGCATAAATACGTCTCGTAGGTATATCCATTGTTTCCACAGTTCATAAATATATTTCAAAAGCGTCAGGTGAAACATTGGCTCTCTCTCTCTTTCTTTTTGTCTTCCCAAACTTCGATAGATTTCTCCTTCTATTTTTTCTTCTTAGTTAAAGTAATCATTAAGGTCAACATTATGCGAGAGTCTTAGCCGTTCCGGGGCAAGAACAGGTTGAACTTTGGGCATTTATCAGCTTTCGACGGCCTTGTTCACCAACGAGTCAGTTCAAGAAGTTTCTGTGCATAATGTCAGCTTCGGTACATCCTGTACTTTTTTCAAATTTTATTTTGCTCCATTTTGTTTTCTCTTTCTTTCGTTCTTTCAATTATTGCTGAAGCAGTCACATCGCCTGCGCCACTAAGCTCAGTAAAATCATTAACGAACCTGAAGGAATACGTGGAAATCTTCTTCTCTTACGGGGAACACAGCACTCTCTTTTTCTATAAAAAAAAGGGGGGGTAAGGTCCTCTTCGTTGAGTAAATTCGACTTGGTTGATGCCCCTTAATGAACGCCTCCCTCCTACCTACCCTTACCCTGTACCCCCTTCCCTGACACCAAAAGCACTTTCGGCGTCCTTAAATACCTTTTTAATTAACGCTTCTGAACTTGGGAGCGGAGAAAAGTCCCAGAGCTGGAAAACGTTACGGGAAGGAATATCAGCAATGTTATCTGGTCATCCAAAAAAGAGAACAAAAGAGAGAGAAAGATAGACAGCAAGGAAGACGAAAACAAAACAAAACGAAAAACAAAAACGCATCGATCGTGCCACCAATAACAAACCCACGCGGCCTCATGCTCAGTAAACGTTCTCTTAAAATTATCCTTTTTACTGATTTACATATTATTTTTTACTTACATTCACGCTGCATTTTCGCGGAAACAAGTATTCTTATTAGCTTTTCTTTCTTTCAAAAGGACGACGATGTTTCCCCAAGAAAGCAGGCGGATCAAGAGAATTTTCGAAGAATGTTTTCACTTCGTTTATTTATTTATTTATTTATTTATTTATCTACTTGTACAAAATTATCACTCTTCCTTTATTTACGTATTTTTGGAGATGAGACGAATAAACAAGCAAATAGATGAAGGTACAATAAAATTTCATATGCTCATTGCAAGTATGAAAAAAATCGTGTTCTTAAATGCATAAACTTGTATATCTGAGTCTTATGACGCTAAGCTTATCGTAGGAAAAACTCAATTTCATGAGTTTTTAATACGATGAACAATAATGAAAAAGAGAGAAATAAAGACTAAATATTTAAATATTTCAATCGTACTAAAATAATGAAATTAAAGTTGACTGTAAGACCGTCAAGCTATTCAGAGGACGCGTTTTCATGTTTATATATACGATGTATACCGTTTGTTCAGCTGGTAATTATACTCAGGGCCGGAACTAAGGTGTTCCATAACTTGTACACACAAAAAGAGTGAAAATGGTTGAAGTTTAGCATATGTTAGTGTTACTACACGAGCATAATTTTTTCTATAATGTTCGTGACTCCCCCGCCCCATCTTTAGATCTGGTTCTTCTTATATTTTTTTTTTTCAGATTTCAGTTTAAAACGCCACAGGGAGGAGCAGCACCTGTCAATGACAAACCCAGCTATGGAAGAATTCAAGCGTAACCACATAAATAAACTTCACAGACAGTGGTGAAAATGGGCGGAAGAAAAAAAGAAAAGATTTGAAATTCCACCAATCTCACGAACGCTGGCAACACTCCTACAATGACGAACAGACGAAATCAACATCAAATTCCTACATTTCATTCTAAAGAAGAACTTAAACTTAACACCGATGGCAGTGAAAGTTTTGTTTCGACTAAAAATGCACATCCAAATGACCTTTCTACCTTCAAACACGTAGAGTTATCTTTGGTGCCCGAATCTCGGAACATTTAGCAACATCGGAAAACATGCGTTGTGTGTTTTTTTCCCATCATCTCCTCCCTAAGCAAGCTGACTTCTATGACACACCAGAGTAACACTAATACCAACAGCAAATACCACGAAGCTTGAAGACAACCGACAGAACAGCCAACTCAAGTCCCAATCGAAAAGAAAAACGAGAAGCGCAACAGAGCGGTTAAGCGTCATCGTGTGTTGTCTTTTGTTTTAACAGTTTACTTTTAAATCGAATAGATAAGTGTATATAAGCGAAGTCTTTGGCGAATATATATATATATATATATATATATATATATATATATATATATATATATATATATATGCATATACGAGGAATTTTCCAAGATGGCGGGGCGCTGTGAAAACGTAAGCTCGGTAGGATAGTGTCTAACTTCCTCACGTGACGTCATCATACTTGCCGGCACTGGATAGATGTAAGGAAGGAAGGATGTGTGTACACATTTTTCTCGTAAGTTTTTCATAAAGACTGCCATAAATGCATCCTGAAGGTGATAAGCTCTGGCGTCTGAGGAACTCCAAATTGTGTGTTTAGAGTGCATTGTTAGCCACCTTTCAGCCTTTTCAGAATTGATATATGAGCGAGTGAATTCAAGATGTAGCAATGCAAGTTCATAAATAGGGTGAATTTAGAGTGTTTTGAGCCTGTCCTAACTGCTTCTGTAGCGCCCTGTGGAGGGACAAGTGTCAAGGAGTGAGGAATAAAGCGAAATAGAGTGTAGCTGAAGGCACCCTTAGAGTGTCCCAAGGTGCCCCTAGAGTTCCCTGAGTGTGTCCTTAGAATGCACTAAGGGTGATCTTAGAGTACCCTAAGGGAGTGCATTTTAACGTGTCTTCCGAAAGATCATTACACACCTGAACGCGTCCTGAGTGCCCCTTTGGGCGTACCCTGACGGTGCCCTGATTGTGCCCTGAGGGAGCCCTGACGGTACATCACGGTGCCCTTATCCGTCCCTCTGCATGCCGAAGGGTGGTCCTGAGAGAGCCCTGAGGGTAATCTAAGGGTGCTCTGTGGGTAGCTGCCTTACTGGGGGTGCTCTGAGAGTGCCTTGGGCATGCTCCTAAGGGCGTGAATTTAAGTGCAAGGGTAGACGGAAATCAATTCAAGGGTGAGTACTGGACAACGCTAACTCGCTTGTACACAAAGGCCTACACCCACCCGCTGACCACTATCCACACATAGACACCTACACTCTCTTCTCATGTTGTGTCCCCGTGCAAAATACACGTTGATTTGCAAATAAAACAACGAAATAAACAACAGAACACGCGGATATGTACATTGTCTTCCTCTTCGTTGTTTTTATCTACGGTGTCCCTGTGTGCACCCGAATCGTGTTTGGATGACTGTCCCTGGTAACCGCCTAATTCTATTCCAGCCTTTATGAATCTATATACGCGTCCATGAAGAGAAAAGGAAGGGAAACTGATATGGGTAAAAAAAGAAAAAACATATATATATATATATATATATATATATATATATATATATATATATAGAGAGAGAGAGAGAGAGAGAGAGAGAGAGAGAGAGAGAGAGAGAGAGAGAGAGAGAGAGAGAGAGAGAGAGAGAGATCCTACATTTTATATCTCACGACTTTTTTCTCCTACTGTTGATGATAATATTGGAAATGTTCTTTTGTGTTTATTATGGTTATTTTTGTTGTTATTTTTTATTCTAGAGTACCAGTAAGCATGATAACATCACGTGAGGGGTAAGATGGCAGTGTAATTTGCATAGTGATTCAGTTTAGCGTCCTTAACCGCCATTAACCGTCGCCTGTGTGTGTGTGTGTGTGTGTGTGTGTGTGTGTGTGTGTGTGTGTGTGTGTGTGTGTGTGTGTGTGTGTGTGTGTGTGTGTGTGTGTGTGTGTGTGTGTGTGTGCGTGTGTGTGTGTGTGTGTTGTGTGTGTGTGTGTGTGTGTGTGTGTGTGTGTGTGTGTTGTGTGTGTGTGTGTGTGTGTGTGTGTGTGTGTGTGTGTGTGTCACAGCCACTACACGATGTCCCAAAATTATGTGTCATCATTCATATCAGTGTCCAGTGATAGAAATCTGTGATGACTTCCACCTCTTCAAATTATCATGATTGATGAATAGATATTAAGTCATCAGTCATTATCATTATATTTGTTGTCATGTAATACCTCGATGTAAATAATAGAAAATATTCACTGTAAGTAACATAAGAGATATATTACCATGGACAATAAAGGATATAAGTGTAATTGATAGAAGAGAGATATCAGCATGGAAAAAGAGAAAAGAGCTTTTATATCAGTCATCATGGCGGAGTAAATATTTCAATGTACATTACTTGTGAGGAAAAATGCTTAGATTTAAATTGTGTATCTACTTGTCAATTTTGTCTGCTGTTTTGTAGTGATAAAAGCCATTTTGTAGTGATAGCCATAATCTTTTCGTATAGTGTTAGTGTTTGTGCTTGGTTACTATCTGTGTTATTCGTAAAAATGTAGATTGTGATTTATATATTTTCAAATGTTCGCATTTCGACTTACGTTTTCTATTTTTCTTTTAGATGGATTTCGATAAAAAAAAATCTATTCCATTACCTCCAATAGCTCAAAAAAAAATCCATGTCTATTTCCACTGTATAAACAAAGCCTAAATTAATCTCATTCTAAAAATTTAAGATTAAAAGGACAACACCAAAACCTAAAATATAAGGACGCGCGAACAACAAAAAAACGAAGACTCGACAAGCGCACTCTCCTCTGACGTCACAAAGGCATTGTCCGAACTCTCGATACTAATTTAGTAAATATACAGGTATGTTTCTTATCATTTCACTCCTTCGGTGGCCCTCAGATGACGAAATTAAACTGAGCAACATTTGTGAATGAGAAATCTTCGATAAAGGAATGTTATTACTATTCTGAAGAAATTCTAGAATTTATAATGTAAGGTTAATCCTTCCTTTACCAGGTATGTCCTGTAGGTGCGCAAAACAATTTACTCTTGATAGTATCTTAATTGCATCAAATTCTGCATTCGAAATTTGCTGTTGTTTGGTAAGTGACAGTTTGATAATATAATTTGGTATGCCAACAATTTGTCGAAAATATATTTAACGTGTTATATCCGAAATATTTTTATATTAATCCAGCACACTTTGTTAAATAACCTGTTATATCTATAATGACACCAACAATCTAATCTTCATATACTGGAAATAGTACTTTAACTCAATAAAATCATATTTTTGCCGCCAAAAATACCACACGGGTGTTTTATAAATCCCATTAATGCAAAAAATTATGGTCATACTTAGTTAAGATACTATGCCACATCTCGCATCAAATGCCATTAGTAAATAGATTAATGAATGAAAAATGAATAAATCAGTAATGCAGATAATTTGAATAAACAGCATTCTATAAAAAGACACTCAGTTCGTTGCCTGATTAGAGCATTCAATAATCAAATCATGATGGGTGTTGCATGAAACTACATTTTTAAAAAATCGTTTACGGCCTCTTCAGTGATCTTAAATCATACTTTTGATCTATTTCGTTTTTTCTTTCTTACCTCCTAAAGATGCTTTAAAATATACGAATCTGTAATCCATCATCCCTTTTCAAATAATTTTAGTCCCGCATCCCCCTCCCTCGCTATCTTCCAGTTCCCGCGCGCCAAAATTCAAACTTCAACGTCCTCTCCCTGGCCCAGAACAAAATCAAAATTCGCACCCTGCCATCATGTCCATAAATCGTCCAGAATCCAACCCATCAATCCATCTACCATGAACAAAACAACGGAGTTCCCACTAACATCATTTCACAAGTTAACCCACCTCGCCTCCGCACATAAACACATAACCGTGGCAAATATATCAACAAGGTAATGATTGTCATCGTGTTGTTGGCACAAGAAACAGCCTCCGCCCTCTCCCCTCCCCCCCCCCCCTTCTCATGACATTCCACCACCCTCCCCGCCCCCCTTCAGCGGCTCACCTAATAAATCAAACAAGCTTACTCGTCTTCTTGATTTCTTGAATTTTATAACGGAATTTGTGACTTCACAGAGCGATGATAACCGCCGCATTCAAAAAAGGAAAGAAACAAAACTCGTAATCTCCTCGCGGAAACAAATGACACTCGCAGTGACATGAATACATTCGTTAAATTCAAAACATTAAACAAAGAAAGGAAAATAGAGCATGAGAAAGAGAGAAAGAGAGAAATCAAACCAAAACAAACAAAA
>NW_020869853.1:334923-339923 GCF_003789085.1 Penaeus vannamei
CTGCCCTCCGAGCCGCGGCGCTGGTTGATCCGCAAGGAGGACGTCGAGGACACCATCTCGCTCTCACTCTCACAGCCTCGTTGGCGCTCCCACACTAAAGAGTCCCCCTCACTGTTCTGTCTTTTGCGCCTCGCGCTGCGCTCGGGCCGCCGCACCTCCGCATAGGACCCGCCCAGCACGGACGACGCTAAGGTGGAGCCCATGGAGGAGGCAGGCGACACCGGGCCGCGGTACTTGTCCGTGTCCCTAGTGGGGAGGCCCGGATCGCCCCGACCTGAGCCCGGCCCTGGAGAGAAGCCTGAAACACAAGCCTGTCAATTGGGCGTCAGTGCGCGCCGCTCTACCTACAGGGAAGGTGGGGAAGGGAGGAGAAGGAGAGGGGCGCCGCGCCAGCACTCCGGCGCCCTCGCTCGCCCGCCAAGCTCTGCAACGGAAGCGATTCGGTGAGACAGGAACGCCGGCCGCCGCCGCCGCCGCCCGGGTCGCCACGCCCGCCGTGCATGGGTGTTGTTGTGGGATGGGCTGTTGGTTGTGTCGTGTGTGGTGTGTGTGTGGGTGTGTGTGTATTTAATAGATTATATACACATATTGTATGTCATGGTCGTGTGTGGTATGTGTGTGTGTATGAATATTGAACATCTGAACGCACTCGGGGTCTAATTTATGTTACGTGTGTGTGAAAAGTTTTTCAATATTCATGCACACACACCACAGAACTACAAATATAACCACGCAGCGCCGCATCGAGAGTCCAGAGATAGACTGACTACTATCATTGATACAGGTCGTGGAGTTGGGTAAATACCACACGGCGCAGCGCGCACAAGCAGAGGAAGCAGGGCGAGCACAGTTCATTTCTGATCTACCAGCCAACTGATCTCACAGCTCATGCAGAAAGCATTGGCGCGCACGAGCGAGACACAAGGGAGATCGCATAGAGTGATAAGTGTAGACTGTGAGGTACGGCTCGCCTACTACCCTCTATATCCTTCTATCCTTATACTTTACCTACCATCTATCATTCCTTGATATCGGTATAGCGTGGCGCTAGCCCTTGACCGCCATGAGAAAAAAGGCACTAGTGCACTCACCAAGAGACACAATCAATCACCATCACACGAGCGCAGGGTCAGAGTGTGGGCGATCGGGCTCCCAAACATATAGTAGTATAAGTGATAATACTATTAAGTAGATATATATAATACTATATAGGTATATTGATTTAGCTCTATTGCTCCTCTGTGGATCGCTATCTCCCAATTTATGCAGTTGATCCTCGTGTAGGTATTGGTTCTATCTCACGTCTGAGTATGTGTGAAGGCATGCCAGGGTCATCAATCTATGATATGCTCATGCTATCTAAGCTCATATGAGCCTAGCAATAATGTGCATGAGGTATATTTTATTATTGATTGTGGTGATGAAGTGCCAACGAGGTGATTACTCAGCTCAAGCAACGACTACGGAAAGCGAGATGGTGTTCTCGACAGTCATACCACTACATTTGCGATCAACCAAGCGCCGCACGCGCTCAGGAGGAGCAAGCAGCGTGTTGTGTGTAGTGTAGTAGGCCTGTGGTGTGTGGGGTTCTTGTTGTCAGTTGCATGCTTTGGTGTCAGATTGTGTGGTGGTGTGTGTGCTGGTGTGCTGCTGGTGGAATGGTAGGTGATAAGTATGAGTTCGATGTGTGAGACTGTATGATGGTGTGTGTAGTCGTATGTTGGTAATGATAAGTGAGTGCTATATCTATAGACGCCTTATACGTCCAAGTAATGATAAATGTCGACTGTGACAGGTATATAAAATATGGCAGTATATATGTATATATATATATTTATATATATATATATATATATATAAGTCCAGCACACAGCATATATACGTTACTAATATTGACCTCTGTATGTACTAGATACCTTGCTTGTGAGGTACTATAGGATAGAAATACCATATCATAATACTCGATATACTACTGATATTTATTTATCACTCGAAGGTCACTATTATAGATCACTACGTACTTGGTGAATATTATTTATTTAGCACTACTATACTCATATCACGGCCGTTTGTACTAGAGCGTAGTAGAGACGTTATACTATAGTATACATCATACACATATCACTATAGCCATTTCGAAGTACGCTAGTGATAAGAATAGCATATAGTACCTTACTACTTTTACGTGGTATAGTATATTGTGAGTGTTCATCAGTGAGTGCGGCTATTACAGCACGAGTAGTATCAGAGCTCACTCAATATGTGAGTGAGGCTAGTAGTACCACCTGAAATACGTATTTGTATAACCTGACGAGTATGGCCAGGTGATAGTGAGAGCCTATATGTTTGAGTAGTGATAGGTGCGCTATATACGAATGGACGTGAGTGATTACGTATAGCTAGTAGCTAGGCGTTGGGTGAGTGATTCGAGTGGCGTATACCTTTAGGCTTATATATAGCGTAAAGCATATTTACGTTTGGGGGTATACTATAGCAACGGTTTCGGCCGTAGTGTGTATGTATAGGAGGTTCACGTGCGGGCAATATTAAACAGGCAGCCTACACATAGAGAGTGACTTTACTAGTAATATATTGACTCACTGTATAGGTTGCTAATAGCGTGAGTGTTATTGTGAGCGCTAGTAGTTAGGACGCCTGATATGAGGGCTAGGTATAGTTTATTTAATAGCTACTTTAAGGAGCGCAGAGAGAGCTCCAGGTCATTACGTCATTGAGACTAGCATACATACATAACATACGCATAATGTATGAGGTAGTATGCGGCTGATACGTACTAGTATTTACTATACTAGTGAGGGTGACATGAGCTATGTGAACTAACCTATACTGACGGTATTGAGGCATATCCACATAGGTTGTGACTACACATCATAGTATCACTGAAGTGTTATGGTACCACGACATGAGATCATATATAGAATATATCTAATAGCTAGCTAACGTCGTCGGCTATGCGCTGTGTATATAGCATCTAGGCTGCTAAGCTATATCATAGTGACCTATCTTTGCTTAATTACTACTGCTGTACAGAGGCACCTCGCACGAGAATCCACGACACGTCCGTTACCAAGAAACGGCGCTACTACAAATCTGGACTGCGCCGTTCCTCAGCGTAAGACACAGGCACAGCACACGAAACACAGCACATAACGCTGGGAAACGAGACACAACAGCCACACCAAACACATGCGGAGGCGACGGCGGGTCGCGGTGCTCGGGCGGGCGGCGAGGCACGGACCAAACACGCATGCGACGCAACGCACAGCGGACTATAGGTTTTCAAGGACACAGAAACGGCACGGACAGTACGCACAACACTCGAGTCGTACACGACAACGTATCGCACAGCGCAAGCACCACAAATACACACACTCACTAAAGGCAGACAACAGACAACAAAACTATATTTGTAATATTCAATATCGTTGTTGTGGTGGCAAATGCATATTATATAATTATATTAAATTTGTATTTCAATGTATTTTTATCAAGTTGTCAATATGTTTCATAGCACTATATTCGCTTAGCAGCCTAAAAGAAAACTGCTAAATTTTTATTTTTATCTACCTATTAAGTCGAATAAGTGTTGAATCATAAAACAGTATTGCTATATGCGATACTCTATATTCATGAAATAGGAAAAAAAAGAAGAAGAAAAGTTAAAAACGAATTACGAAATCATAAACTAATAGAGAGTTATCATGCTTATACTACTCACGTAGCAAGATATGTCTCATAGTAGTATTATATATATACTAATGTTTTTAGATTAAAATATGATAAGGTTTAGTAGTGGAGATTTATTATACAACATATGAATATGTATTTATGATATATATATAGCCGGTGGTTGTAGCAAATATGGTGAGTGAGCGTATATATCCTATTCATATGAATATATTACTTATACCTGATAGTAGTAGTAGTATAGCTACTAGTATCTATAAGTGAGGGTATATATTGTATATGAGATTATATATATATATAGGCCGCATGCAAATATCTTAGTGAATTTAGAACATAGGAGCATGATATTATTATTTAGGTGTGATATATTAGTAATAGTATATATGATTATGTTAGTATAGGTGCGGTAGCGTTATTATATATTCATCTGGTACTATGGGGCTTCATACTGTACGTTCGGTAGTAGTTTATATACTCATATATATTGAGGTCATATTTAACTTATTAGTATAATATAATATATACTAATTACTTATTAATATTGTATGTATGAGTACATATACATGTGTGTGTGTATACATAATGGATATATTATGTATATATATATATGTAATTTGAGTATACCATGAATATATATTAAGATATAAGACACGATGGACACATACACCGTTCGTCTCTGCTTCATTGTCCGCTCCTCTTTGGCTTCGGGTGTGATGTCTCTCTTGGCCGCGGTCGCGCTCTCGGACAAGTTCTCGGCACTCTTGCTGGCGAGGTTCGGTTCGTTCTTCATGCTTCTTGGCCTTTTCTTCTTTTTCGTTCTCATTCTCTCTCTCTCTTCTCTGCTCCCTTGGTTCTCTCTGTCCTCGGTCTCTCTCTCTTCTTGTTACACATCACAGTACAAAACAATTCTGTGTTTGGCGCCAGCCTTTTAAATCTGCAATGGAAAATATTTTCGTGAAATCATCTATAATATAATTCATTCGTTTAATTTCTTACCTGTAATCTTGCCTCCTATTTAATCATATTACCTGTTTTCCTTATTCAAATGCTTAATTGATAGTTTGACCTTGACATCTATTTGTAAATGATTCTAATTTTAGATAATTATAAATGATGTTGAAATGATCATCGTCACGTTCCGTAAGTATAAATTTTGTTTTATTGTTAATATTTACTTAATATATACATATTCTATACATATGTATATATATGTATATATATATATATTATACATCACTATATTATTATATATACTTATACTATACTTATAGTATATAATATATATATTGATA
>NW_020869853.1:344923-352423 GCF_003789085.1 Penaeus vannamei
ATATGATTATGATTATCATTTGTTATTACTGTTATTATGTTAATTATTATTATTACGATCATTATTAACTTTACCCATATTTTCTTTATCATCATCGTCATTAACACTATCGTTATGTTATCATCATTATCATAAAGATCATTATTGTTATTATCACTATCATCATTATTCTTATTATCATAATCATCATCATCATCTTCTTTATTGTTACTATTGAGTAATTATTATCATTATTATAATGATAATCATTATCATTATCATCATCATTATCATGATAATGATAATGATAATAACAAATAATAATAACAATAAAAACAATAATAATTATAATAGTTATGATAATAATAATCATCATCATTATTGTTATCATTATCATTATTATCATTAATATCATCATAATTTTTTTCTTTTTTGTGTTCAGTACAATAAAACTTCAGCTTCAATTCTGAATATTACAATTTCCTTTTTTTGTATAATAAGGCATTATCTGCATTTTCTTCGTTTTCTCTCTCATTCCCGAAATTTTCTCGCTTCTCTGCTATTCACAAATTTCTTCGAAATTATGATGATTTCTGTAATTTTGTTTTACTCTCTCTCTCTCTCTCTTGCATGCTTGCTCTTTTTCTCTCTCTCTTTGTCTGTCCGCCTGTCTGTCTGCCAGTCTGTCTCTCTTTTTTATATTTCTCTCCCTCTCAATCTCTCTCTCTCTCTCAATCTCTTTCCCTCTCTTTCTCACACACACGCACGCTCACACACACACACACACACACACACACACATACATATACATATATACACATATTCTATCTCTATCTCTACCTTTTCTCTATTTCTATTTTCATATCTTTGCTATCCTCTCTCTCTCTCTCGCCTAAGCCCCTTCTCTCTCTCTCTCTTTTTCTCTCCTAACCCCCCTCTCTCTCCCTAATCCCCCTCTCTCTCTTTCCCTCCTCCCTCCCTCCCCCTTCTCTCTCTCTTTTTCTCCCTCACCCTCCTCTCTCTCTCTCTCCCCCATTCCCTCCCTCCCTTCCGCGTGGGGGTATTGGCATAGGGGGAAGGTGGGGGCGGGGGTGGGGCCAGGGGGGGTTTAGAGGGAGGGAACAACCCTGGGGCGTGGCCTCGAACTCACCATGGGCGTGGTCGCTCTCCTGGTCCTCCTCCTGGTCGGGCGTCCTCCGGGAGTGAGGGGGGTCGGGGGGTTTCGGAATCCCCCCTATGAGAAGCCCCGGGGACCCTATCACACCTCCACCCGCTCCACCTCCTCCTCCAGCTCCACCTCCTCCTCCACCGGCGCCCGAGTCATCGACGGGGCCGGAAGCTCGACTCGCTCCGTCCGCGCATCCCCGCCCTTCGACCCTGGGGAAGGAGGAGACAGTGAGGTTCTGCTGAAGGGGGAAGGGGGGGGAAGGGGGAAGGGGGGAGGGAAGGGTTGAGGGGGAAGGAGGAGACAGTGAGGTTCTGCTGAAGGGGGAAGGGGGGGGGAGGAAGGGGGGAAGGGGGGGAGGGGAAGGAGGAGACAGTGAGGTTCTGCTGAAGGGGGGGAAGGGGGGAAGGGGGGGGGGGAAGGGGAGGGGGAAGGAGGAGACAGTGAGGTTCTGCTGAAGGGGGGAAGGGGGGAAAGGGGGGAGGGGGAAGGAGGAGACAGTGAGGTTCTGCTGAAAGGGGGAAGGGGGGAAGGGGGGGAGGGAAGGGGCAAGGAGGAGACAGTGAGGTTCTGCTGAAGGGGGGAAGGGGGGAAGGGGGAAGGAAGGGGGGAAGGAGGAGACAGTGAGGTTCTGCTGAAGGGGGGGAAGGGGGGAAGGGGGGGAGGGAAGGAAGGACAGTGAGGTTCTGCTGAACTGAGGTTCTGCTGAAGGGGGGGGGGGGGGGGAGGGAAGGAGGAGGTGAGGTTCTGCTGAAGGGGGGATGAGGAGGAGACAGTGAGGTTCTGCTGAAGGGGGGAAGGGGGGAAGGAAGGGGAAGTGAGGGCTGAAGGGGGGGAAGGGGGGAAGGGGGGAAGGGAAGGAGGAGATGGAAAAAAGGTGAAAGGTTATGAGGGGAAATGAATAATGAATTAAAGGAATGAGAGAGAGAGAGAGGATGATGGAGGGAAGGAAAGGAAGGAAGGTGCGAAGAATGAAGATAAGCGAGGGAGAAGAATGAAGGAAGGAGATAAGTAAAGAAATGATAAAGAGTCATATGGAGGAGGGAGAGAAAAATAAATGATAAAGAGTCATAGGAAGGAGGGAGAGAAAAAGAAATGATAAAGAGTCATCGGAAGGAGGGAGAGAAAAAATGGATAAAGAAGATAATAAAGGAGAGAGACTAAGGTTCTGCAGACGGAGAAAAAGAGAAAGAGAGGTTCTAGAAGAAAGGAGGACGAAAGAAAATGAATAAAGGAAGTGAATAAAGAAGATAATGAAGGAGAGTGAGTGAGGGAAAGCAGGAATGGGAAAGAAAAGAGGAGATAGGAAAATGAATAAAAGAAATGAGAAGGAGAGGAACGAAGAAATGAAATGATAAAGAGGGAAAAGAGGAAAAGAAATGGATACAGGAAACGACGAAAACTGAAATGAAGGAAATGAATAAATAAAGAGAAGAATAAAGAAAGAAGAAAAATTAAAGGAAATGATAACGAGGGAAACGAAGAAAAGATATGAATAAAGAGAATGATAAAGAGGGAAAATAGTGAAAGAAGATGAAATAAAGGAAGTGATAAGGAAGGGAAATAATGAACGAGGCAATAAAGACGTAAATACATAGAAGATGATAAAGACCGCGAGAAAGGAGGGAGAAGAGGAAAGATTCTAAAACAAATAAGAATGAATAAACAGGATGATAAAGGAGGAGGAGGAAGGAAGGAGGAGATAAATTAAAAATAATAATAAAAAATGGAGATGCATAAAAGGGACAACAAAGAAATAAAGATAATAATAAAGAAAGGAAGAATAATAGAGAAAAAACAACAAAAAAGACGATAAAGAGGAGGAGGAGGAGGGGAAAATAAAAAAGGGAGATAGAGGTAATTTAAAAAGAGGGAGAACTAATTAAGAATTAATAAACGAATTTTTAAATATATATAAGAAATAGACACACATTAATCTGTAGAGACGAGATATCAAGAAAAATTATCATGTTTGATATTCTTAGACATAAATAAATGAATAAAGGGATGAATAAGCGAATAGATAAATGAAATGGATAAATAGATAAATGAAGAACCTTATATATAAAGAAAACAAACAAACAAATAAATAAATAAATACATTAATTGACAGACAGATAGACAAATAAACTGATAGGCAGATAGACAAATAAATACATAAGCTGATAGATAGTAAATAAGTAGGTAAATATATGAATAAACAAATAAATAAGTAAATAAATAAATTATTAAATTAAAACAAACAAACAAACAAATAGATAAAAAATAAAGGGATATAATTCCAAATCTTAAAGAAGAAAATAAGAAAAAGGAAAGAAAGAAAGAAAGAAAAAACTATCGCAGTAAAACGAAGAAAAAGAAGAAAAATAACAAATAGAAAATGAAAAAAAGGAAAAATGAAAGAAAAGAGAAACAAGAAGAAGAAAATAATTAAAGAAATGAGAAGAAAGAGAAAGATAACCTGTGATATCAAAAAAAGAATTAACAAGAACTAGATACAGATGTCAGTTAGATGTTGACATAGAAGACTGGGGAACCTACAGGAGATCTTTGATGTGGACACTATTATGAATACGCACACACTCACAGACCCACACACAAACACATACACACATGAGCTCTGTCTCTCTCTCTCTCTCTCTCTCTCTCACACACTCTCTCTATCTATCTATTTATCTCTCCCTCACACACTTAATCTCTCTCGCTCTCTCTCTCTACCTATCTATCTATCTATATCCCTCTCACTCTCTCTCAAACACACATATACACTGACACTGACATCTCCCTTTCTCTCTTTCTCTCTCTCACACACATATAAGCTCTCTTTCTCTCTCTCTCTCTCTCTCTCTCTCTCTCTCTCTCTCTCTCTCTCTCTCTCTCTCTCTCTCTCTCTCTCTCTCTCTCTTCTCTCTCAGCCACATACACACACACAAATGCACAGAAATTATCCCTGCCATAACAGTATTCTAAACATGACTAATAACACAATGAAACTACATCCTCATCTCTTATAAAAGAAAACGAATCTTGCCATAAATCCTTCTATAGGAGAAAAAGCTTGAAAAAGAAGGAAAGTTCTCGAATACAAAACACGAATCAGATGATATACACTTTGAGGTTTTACTTGGAGTAGAAAACACATTTATTGGAGTGGGAGTGACGCATTGCATATATATGTATGTACATATATATATATATATATATATATATATATATATATATATATATATATATATATATATATATTTTTTCCTTTTTTTCTTGCGCGGAGGGAAAGAAGGAGTTACCATAGCACTCCATGTGAAGAGGGGTGGGGTGGGGGGGGGGGAGGTGGGGACTATTCACGGGAGAGAAAAAACCGCTTCCGAAACCTCATTTCATCCCCTCCTCATGGCCGCTCGCGAAGTCAGCTGATGTCAGAGGAAGGAAGACGGGCGGTGGCGGAGGAGGAGCCAGCCTCGCCGAGGAGTGACCCGAAACCGGTGAGCGAATGTTCCCCCCCCCCCCCCCCCCCTCCCCCCTCCTCCCCTCCCCCCTCGAACCCACACTTTCACAAATAACCGAAGAAAAAAAAAAAAAAATCACGTTCATAAGGCAAACCATGCGGTACCTCCCTCACTGTACCGTGGGTTCTCTCATATTTTCCCCTTCCTCATATATCTACCATGCACATGCAGTCTCTCTTTTTCCTTCTCCCCTCATGGCAACCACTTTCTCCCCCCTTCCTTCTTTCTCTTCGTCTTTTTTCCCTCATTATCCTTCATTTCCGTTTCTCCTCATTCCTCTCTCCCTCACACTACCGAATCCTCACCCTCATAGGTTCTCCAACCCCCGTCTCCCTCACTCATACTCCCTCACACAGCCTCACACACAGCAGGGCCAGAATCCTCACCACCTCATCAGAAATTCCAAAAGATTTTCGTTAGTTAAAAAGAAGAAAAAAAGTAAAAAAAAAAAAAAAAAAAAAAAAAAGAAAGAAAAATAAACCTTCAAAGGGTAATATTAATTCCTCTACTTTTTGAACGAGTTGATTGACTTTATAATCTGGATCAGTGTGGATCTATAACCTCGTTAACTGTGGATTTATAATCCCTTGAGTTATTGTGGATTTATAAAAAAAAAAATGGGTGGATGTCGATTTAAAATAAATTGGATTACTGTGGCCTTATAATGATGTTAATTACTGTTGACTTAATGATAATCTTAGATCTATAATGATATGAATTACTGTGGATAAAAAAAAATAATAATAATGATAAAAAAAAGTAAGAAAGAAAGAAAAGAAAAAATCTGGATTACGGCGGATTTATAATTTTTTGGATTACTGTGGCTCCAGAAGGATTAGGATAACTTTAGCAATTAGAATGGCTTGGATATGGATAAATAACATCATTAGTACGAAATGGATTTCTCGCATCATACCTAAAAGTAAGATTAATGAAAAAAAAACGTATTCTATGTCTATATCTATCAATCTATCTGTTTATCTATCCAACTACCTATCTATACTATCCTGATAAGTATGTGTACATGAACACACTTGCCAGCAGGAATTATTAAGATGACAGTTTATCAACATGAGCAATTTCAACAATACTGTCTGCAACAGGATTGTCATCACCATCAACACCATCACAGCCATCATTATCACTGAGTATCCTCATCATAATCATTGCTAATCACCATCAGTGTGCTGTGTAGTGCAGCGGTTAGCTTGTAGGTCTAGCAATCTTGCTGACCTGCGTTCGATCCCGCGCTCTGCCAGTGGATGGCAACCCGGGCCATTCCTTGCACATAGGGGGTAATTTAGAAGCAAAATAAAACAGACAGTGTGATGTCACAGCAAAGAATATCTACTGTAACAAGTGAAATTAAGACTAAATCTTTAAACTTTTTAGTCATTATCATAATCAACAAAGTCATATTTAAAACGATTTTACTTTCAAGACTGTACTAGTAACTGAAGTAATGGTGATAATAATAATGATGGTGATAATGACAATAATAACAAGTATGACAATAATGATGATGATGATGATAATAATATTGATAATAATAATAATGAAATGAACAACATCAACAATCATAAAATGTATAATTATAATAATAATGATAATGATAATAATAATAGTGATAATAAAGAAATTAGTAATAATAATACAACCAATGATAATGATGATGATGATGACAATGATAACGATAGTAATAATAATAACAATCATGATAATAATAAAGATATTAATGATAATAATAAAAATATTAATGATAATAATAATAGTTATAATAATAACAACAATAAATAAAAAATAAAATAATAATAATAATAATAATAATAATAATAATAATAACAATAATGATAATAATAATGATAATAATAATAATAACAATATTTACAATGATAGTAACAATAAGGAGGAGTTATAATAATAATAATAATAAAGTAACAATAACAGAAACAATAAATATAATGATGATAGTGATGATAATGATTATGATAATAATGATAGTAATAACAACAATAGAAATAATAATAACAACGATAATCATAATCATAATGACAATAATAAAACATCAAAAATAATAGTAATGATAATGATAATAATAATATCAATAACAATCGTAATGATAATAAGATGATAATAATGACAATAATAGTAATGATAATGATAATAATGATATCGATAATAATAGTAATGATAATAAAACTAATGATAATAACAACAATAACAAGAACAGCGATAATAACAATGACAAAAGTAGTAATAAGGATAATAATGCTAATGGTAATAATAATAATAATAATAATAATAATAATAATAATAATAATATTGATAATAATAATAATAATAATAATAAAAATAATAATAATAATGATAATAATAATAATAATAATGATAATAATAATAATAATAATGATAAAATGAATAATGATAAATAATAATATAATGATGAATAAAAAAATTGATAATGATAATAAAATAATAATAATAATAATAATAATAATAATAGAAATAATAACGATAATAATAATGATAATGATAACGAAAATAACAATAAAAATAGCAATAGTAATTACAAGACTCATTCACTCTTTCAGCAGATCGAGTTAACAACGTGAACACAATAGGCTCGTTTCCTCAAGTCTTCAAATTTCCAGGAAAAACAATTTTTTTCTCCTTTGGCGTTTTTCGTTTTTCTTTCCTTCTTTTCCTTTTATTCATTTCTTTTTGGTTCCTTTCGTTATTTTTTTAATTTGTTTTTTTGTATATAATTTTCTTCCTTTATTCGTTTTATTTTATTTTTGTTTTGATTTTTCCTCGTCTCCTTATTATTATTTTTTTCTTAAAGTCTTTAAT
>NW_020869853.1:357423-365463 GCF_003789085.1 Penaeus vannamei
GCACTAATCTGGTCCAGAATTTGTTGCATGATGTTCTCGCTCGAATCCATGACTGACACCTGGGACGTGGTCATGGCCTGGCCCTGTGGCACCTGTGGGTACGGCGGCGTGTCAGAAGGAAGCGAATGTGGTTCATTTTCTCCCCCGTTGAGTTTTCGTGTTTTTTTTTTTTCTCTCTCTTTTCTTTTCTTAATAGTTAGACATGTGTTGTTGTTAACCAATCATACAAGAACATAGAATGCTAGAACATAGAATCCCTCACACACAAAGAAAGAAAGAAAGAGACAGACAAACACAAACAAATAAACACACATACACATAAGCCTAACCCCTAAACAAGCAACAACTTAACATTCATAATAATTACCTAATAACAACCATTCCTGTCAGTTATCTTAAACAAGTCTTTTGAATTCTAGAGAGAAAGAGAGAAGAGAGAGAGAGAGAGAGAGAGAGAGAGAGAGAGAGAGAGAGAGAGAGAGAGAGAGAGAGAGAGAGAGAGAGAGAGAGAGAGAGAGAGAGAGAGAGAGAGAGAGAGAGAGAGAGAGAGAAGAGAGGAATCGAAAGAGAAGAGAAGAGAGAAGGGAAGAAAAGAGGGAGAGAAATAATAAGAGACAATAATAAAACTAAATAAATAAATAAGACTACCTACAGAATACGAACAAATCCTATTCATACACACACAGAAAAAAAGGGAAAGACAATAATCTTTACTTACTATAGCATAGGTTTTAAAATATCCTACCTTTATTATAGCCCAAAGAAAAAAGAGAAAAGAGAAAAAGAGACAGAGAATAAAAAATCCAAATTAAAGACGCAGAAGAATCCAACACCCTCCACACCTCCCCCCCCCAAAAAAAAAGGACAAAATGTTATCTCATCCTAAAAATAAAGAAGAAAATAACTCACAAGAGTGAAAAAAGAACACACAAAACCCGACATTTTACTTAATCATTTAACCAAAAGGAGCCCGACCCAAAACAAGTCCTCCGCGTCCGGATCCCTCGCACAAGAATCTTGAAGGAACTCACCTGGAGTTTGGGCGATATCCTTTCCATAAGAGCCGTGATGGAGCGTATATAAGGCTCAAGTTGCTGAGCAATGATCATAAGACGCTTATTCTCGTCTCGAAGGGTCGCCACGTCGTTCACCTGAAGGAGGGAAGTCAGTCACAACGGATTCGAACGAAGCCCCAACCTCGGTCTCGAATCTGGTGTTGGAACTTTGGCCGAAGTTTCGCAAATTTTTATTAATTGCTCGATTTGTATGTATTTACCTTTTTGTTTCGTTATATTGATTAAGAAATTGACTGAATTTAGTAGGTTTCTACATAAGCTTCAATTTAATTTCTATTCTAATGGTGATATATTTTTTGTCTTATTTTCACACATTATTTATATTTTGGCAATCTATTTATTTTTTATGCTTGGTTATTTAAACTGATTTATTTGTTTTATTCGTATATCATCTTAAGGACGCAGCTAATGCATCCTCTAAGGCAATAGGTTTCGACCTTTCTCATGATGAAGTTTTTTATATCCCTTATTTACTTATGTAACTAGTTTTTTTCCTTGTCATTCATTTAGTTATTCATTTCTTTATTTTTTTCAGCTTCCTTTGAAAAATGTTTTTACATAATTCATGAATAACTGGCTACTCAACCTCCGACTCTGGAATACTCCAATTCGAAAAATCTTTTCGGCGAAAAAATAGATAAATGAAGTTGGTGTATAGCAATAAATGTTGAAAATAGATTTAAAAATAACAGAATGAAGTGTTAACTAATTAGAATAAATAAGATAATGGGCGAATATGAAGTCTAAACAAAAATACCAATTATATGTAAACATCTATGTGAAACGTCAGCTGATAAAAGAAAGAGAAAAAAAGCCCAATCGGAGTTACCCCACAGTTCGCGGTGAGTTGCCACTTTTTGTTTTTCCTGAGACTAGACCCGCTTTAGGCCTATGTCATAAGAATTGAGGTCACATTTGTATAGATTATGTGCCGTGTTCTTTTCTTCAGCCAGGTTGTGTCGGTACGAAGTCAGATATATTATATAGTGTAAGTTATTATTATTATTTTTTTTATATAATGCACTGTTTTATTTTTTTCTGAAGACTGCGTCCTTAACCAAGGCAATATTCACCCTCGTTATGCAAATCTACTTTTAATCTATTTATAAGTAGTGTACTCTACTGAAGAGTAAATTATATTTAATTTGATTTATCGTTAAGAAATACTGTACCTTTAGATACTTAATTTTAGCTTATTTAGATTCATTCAAATATGGCGCCAGCGTTACAATTTTTTTGCCTTCTTAAAAAAAGCGCTTCTTTTTGCTGTTATTTCCCTTCTCTCTCTTCTTCCTTCCCTTTCTCTCTTCTTTCTTTCTCTTTGCTTCCCTCCCTTCCTTCTTTCCTCTTGCTTTCTCTTTACTTCCCTCCCTGCCTCTTCCTCTCTCTGTCTCCCTAACTTCATTCTTCCCATCCCCTCCTTCCTCTCTCAGCCTATTTTCAGTTCCTCCTTGTCTCTCTCTACCCTCGTCTCCCTCTTCATTTTGTTGTTTCTCAGTTTTCCTTCCTTCTTCGCCGTCTACCTCCTCTCTTTCTTTCCTTTTCCCTTCACCCTCCCTCCCTCCTCACCTGTTTTGCCTCCCTCCTATCCTCCTCTTCCTCCCTCCCCTCCTCACCTTCAACTGAAAGACTTCCCTCTGCACCCTCTTATCCTCCTTCTCTCCCTCCTTCCCCATTCACTCCCTCCCTTCCTTTATTCCCAACCTCCCTCCCTCCTCTCTCATTTCCTCCCATCACTAAGTCCGTCCCACCCTCCCTCCTTCCCCATTCTCACCCTCAATCCCTCTTTCCCCATTCACTTCCTCCCTTCCTTCTTTCCCATCCTTCCTCCTTCCTTCCCCATTCCCTCCCTCCTTCCTTCCCCATTCGCTTCCTCTCTTGATTCCTTCTTTCCCACCTTCCCTTCTCCACCATTCCCCAATTCCCCTCCCTCCCTCCCGCCTTTCCTTCCTTCTCCATTCCATCTCCCCCTCCTCCTCCTCCCCCCCCCAACCCCCTCCTTCCTTCCCTCCCTCCCTTTCCCCTCTCCCCCCCCTCCCCTCCTCCCCACCCCACCCCTCCCCCACTCCACCCACCCCCCTCCTTCCCACCCCATCCCACCTCACCTGCGACTGAAAGACTTCCTGCTCGGCGTACACCCTCTGGATCTGCTCGTCCCACGCCTGGTCGAACACGCCCCTCAGCTCCTCCATCTCGTCGCCGTACGCCCGGAACTCCTCCTCGAGGCCCGCGCACTCCCTGACGATCTCCTCGACGCGGCCCCTTCGAGTGAGGCACCTTCTGAGCGTCACGTCTCGGTGCAGTTCCTGAGCCTCTTCTTTTAACCGGGTGAACTTGCTGGACAGTTCCTGCTAGAAGGGGAGGCGAGGGACGTTGTAGGGGCAGGTGAGAGAGAGAGGGAGCAGCCGTGTGTGTGTGGGGGGGGGGTGAGAGAGAGAGGGAGCTAGCCGTGTGTGTGTGTGGGGGGGGGGGGGGAGAGAGGAGCTAGCCGTGTGTTGTGTGGGGGGGGAGGTGAGAGAGAGAGGGAGCTAGCCGTGTCGGGGGGGGGGGGGGGGGAGGTGAGAGAGAGAGAGCTAGCCTTGTGTGTGTGTGGGGGGGGGAGGTGAGAGAGAGAGGGAGCTAGCCGTGTGTGTGGGGGGGGGGGGGTGAGAGAGAGAGGGAGCTAGCCGTGTGTGTGTGTGGGGGGGGGAGGGAGAGAGGGAGCTAGCCGTGTGTGTGTGTGTGGGGGGGGGAGGTGAGAGAGAGAGGGAGCTAGCCGTGTCGGGGGGGGGGGCGGGGGAGGTGAGAGAGAGAGAGCTAGCCTTGTGGTGTGTGTGGGGGGGGGGGGGGTGAGAGAGAGAGAGGGAGCTAGCCGTGTGTGTGTGGGGGGGAGAGAGAGAGGGAGCTAGCCGTGTGTGTGTGGGGGGGGGGGGGAGGGAGAGAGGGAGCTAGCCGTGTGTTGTGTGGGGGGGGGAGGTGAGAGAGAGAGGGAGCTAGCCGTGTCGGGGGGGGGGGGGGGGAGGTGAGAGAGAGAGAGCTAGCTTGTGTGTGGGGGGGGGGGGGGGGGGAGGTGAGAGAGAGAGGGAGCTAGCCGTGTGTGTGTAGGGGGGGGGAGAGCTAGCCGGGGGTGGGGGTAAGGGTTGTAGATAGGGGGTTGGGTAGGGATTTTTTTTTTTTTTTTTTTTTTTTTTTTTGAGGGGAAGGATGTTCTCCGTGTTTGTTTGTTGTTTTGTTCGGAAGGGGGTGTTTTTTTTTTTTTTTTTTATTTGAGGATGTCTGTGTTTGTCTGTCTGTCTGGGAGGGGGTGAGGGTATGGGTGTTGGGGATCTTGTTTTGGGTGAGGGAGGCTATTCTCCGTGTTTGTCTGTCTGTTTGTCTGTATGGTCTAGGGGGGGTTGTAGATAGGGGGTGGGGATTTTTTTTTTTTTTTTTTTTTTTTTTTTTTTTTGAGAGGATGTTCTCCGTGTTTGTCTGTCTGTCTCTTTCTGTGCGTGTTTGTTGTGGTAGCAAAATAAATTCACAGGCTACTACACCAACTATTGTCATATTTGTGACCATTGGCATAAATGGAATAAACTGAATTATTTATTATTGTCATCATTATAATTATCATTATCTTTCTCTCTCTCTCTCTACACAGGCACAAATGCATGACACACACACACACACACACAACACACACACACACACACACACACACACACACACACACACACACACACACACACACACACACACACACACACACACACACCATACCCACACCACACACACAAATACAAACACCTCCCCCGCCCTCCCCACCAACACACACACAAACGAACAAGCACACTCACAAAGCAACAACACCCACGACTCGAACCGGGTCCACCGTACCCTAAATTTATTCTCGTGCGACTTGCAGTGGTCGGCGAAGGGCCCTCCGCTCTCGATGATCTTCAGTTTCGCCGCCGACAGGGACCGACGGGAACCTGGCATCCCGAAGGCCGTCGGAGGCATGGCCGATCCTGCCGACGGGGGGCGGGAAGTGCAGCCCTCCGAGGATTGCTTCTCGCTGCACCCTGACGAGCCTGGGTGCGGGTGGTGAGGGGGAGGGGTGGAGGGGTGGAGGGGGAGGAGGGAGGGAGGGTGGGGAGGAGGGGAGAAGAGGGGGAGGGGTGGAGGAGGAGGGAGGAGAGGGAGGGGAGAAAGAGAGGAGGGGAGAAGAGGGAGGGGAGGGAGAAGGGGGAGGGGGAGGGGTGGAGGAAGGGTGAAGGGATGGAGAGGAGGGAGGGAGAGGAGGGGAGAGAGGGAGGGGGGAGGAGGGGAGGGAGGAGAGGAGAGGGAGGGAGGAGGAGGAGAGGGAGGGGAAGGAGGAGGAGGAAAGTAGAGGTGGAGGAACAGAGGAGGAGGGTGGATGGGTGTTGGAAGAGGAAGATAGAGGGAGATATAAAGTAGAAAGGGGATAGGTTTGAAGGAGAAATGGATGAGGAGAGAGAAGGGAGAAGAGAAAAAGAGAGGAAAGGATAAGTGAGGAGATGGTGGAAGAGGAGAAGAGAGAGAAAGAGGGTGAACGGATAAAGAGAGAGGAAGAAGTTGATGAGGTGAATGAGGAGAGAAAGGAGGAAAAAAAAAAGTGAGTAGACGGTGGAAAAGGAGGAGAGGAGAGTGAAAAGGAAAAATACGAGGAAGAGAGAATGAGGAGAGATGGACGAGGAAAGAGAAGAAAAATAAAAATGAGGAGAAGGAAAAAAGGGACGGAGAAGGATGAACGGAAGAGGAGAAAGAGAAAAGGGAAGTGGATGAGGCGAATGAGGAAAGGGAGAGGAGAGGAGAAGATTAAGATATTGAAAACATGCTTCGAAATGTTCATTTAGATGAGCTTCAAATCTTTATTATTGTATATACAGACAGACAAAAATAACTTGATAAATAAGAAATGAAATAACTCGATAAATAAGAAATTGGAATCTAAACAGATCTAAAAAGAAAAATACAGAAAAAATAAAACCAAACATCAAAAAAGAAAGAAAGTAAAAAAAGAAGAAAAAACGAAAAAAAAGAAAAAAAAACAGAAAGTAAACAAAAATGAATTAAAAAAAGGAAAGGAAAATCAGAGATAAAAACGAAAGAGAAAGAAAGAAAAAGAAAACAAAATAGAAAACGAAAGGAATAAGTAAAAAAAAAGAAAAAAAAAAAAAAAATTAAAACAAAAGATAGAAAACGAAAGAAAGAACAAGTAAAAAAAAAACAAAGATAAAAACAAAAAGAAAACTAAAAAACAACAACATAAAAACGAAAAAAAAAAAAAAAAAAAAAAAAAAAAAAAAAAAAAAAAAAAAAAAGCACTCAAACCAAAGGACACGCCCATGCAGCGACTCACCCGAGGGCATGGCCATGTCCCCGCGGCCCTTGCCCACCACCGACAGCAGGGGCTCGAGACTCCTGGAGAATTCGCTCTTAAAGTTACTCCTCACTTGGCTACTTTGGCCCGGCCTGGAGAAAGAACTTTTGGTGAAAAAAGAAAGAAAAAAAATGAGATTATTTTTCGCGGGAATTTGGTTTATTTATTTATTTTTTTTTTTTTTGAGGGGTTGGGGGAGGGGGAGTGGGGGGAGGGGGTTGATGGTTTGAGGGGAGGGGGGAGGGGGAGGGGTAGGGGTAAGGGGTAGGGGGGTAGGAAGGGGTTGGAGGGGTTGAAGGTAGTGGGTAGGGGGATATAGGGTAGTGCGTTGGGGGGGTAGGGGTAGGGAGGGGTTTGAAGGGGTGGGGTTGGGGGGGGGAGGGAGGGTATGGGGTGTGGGGTAGGAAGGGGTTGGAGGGGGGAGTTGGGGGTATGGGGTTGAGGGAGGGAGGGTATGGGGAGGGGGAGGATGGGGAGGGGGAGGGAGGGGGTAGGTTAGGGGTAGGGAAGGGGTAGGAGGGGAGGGAGTTGAGTTTGGGGGAGAGGGAGGGAGGGTATGGGGTATGGGGGAGGAAGGGGGTAGGCGGGTAGGGGTAGAGAGAGGGTAGGAGGAGGGGTTGGGGTATAGGGTTGGGGAGGGGGAGGGAGAGGTGTAGGGGGTAGATGGTAGGATAGGAATGGGGGGTTGGGGTATGGGGGGGAGGGGAGGGGTAGGGGGGTAGATGGGTAGGATTAGAATGGGGGTGGTTGGGGAGGTTGGCAAATTGGGGCGGGGACGAATATTGGGGGGAAGATAAGGGTTAGTAGAGGGAAAGGGGATTGGGGAGACAGGAACAGATGAAAAAGGGGAAACATGGATTAGAAAAACAGGGAAATGCGAAAATTGGGGGAGGAGGACTGGGATAATTGCAATAGGAGAAGATTGTGGAAGACGAAGATTAGGATAAGGATAACGAAGCTGACACGGAGGAGAAAGATTGGGGCATTGGATTAGGAGAGGATTAGGGTGGGTCCTGGAACCGGTAAGATTTTTTGGGAGGATCAGGACGCGGATATTAGGGATTAGAACGTGTCAAGAGCAGGAGATTGGAATAGGAATGTAGGATTAGGAATGGAGGATTGAAATGGCTGGAGGGACATTGAGGATTGTGAAAGGGGGGGGCGTAAGGGGATTAGGGAAGGACTGAGTGAAAAAAACAGAAGAAGACCAGGGTAGGATTGGGGTAGGGTTAGGGAATGATTGGGTAAGATTAGGGAATGGTTTGGGTAGGATTAGGATAGGATTAAGGTAAAATTAAGGTAGGATTAGGGTAAGATTATAGAACGATTAGGGCAGGATTAGGACGAGGGCGGGCGCGAGGGTATGGCTTATAAGCTACGGGTTATATATATACATATTTGGAAATTTTGAAATGAAATAAGCTGGAAACAAAACTTGAAAGAATTGACTGATTCATATACATATAAAGTGATTTTTGAGTTACCATATATTGATCAGTATTGTTCTACAGCAAAACGTTATACATCCATCCATCCTTACATAGTATATATGTATGTATATATATATATATATATATATATATATATATATATATATAATAT
>NW_020869854.1:45620-50620 GCF_003789085.1 Penaeus vannamei
ACGTTATTCATTTCGTTATTTTCTTGGACTTTGGATTCAACAACAGAATTCGTCAGGTGACAGTTCCGGTGGTATCAAGGAACAGGCTGAGAAAGGAATTATTTATTAGAGTGAAATGTAAGAGAGGAAAATGAAGATCGAAAGGAAGGGTTATGACTGCCTGATATGCAAGGGAGATCATGGAAAGACTGGTTAAATGGGTGAGCGTGTTGATTCCATCGCACGTGTTCGTATTTAGTTTATGCTAATGATCACTGATTTATAATTATTAGGAAAATGGAAGGCATAAAGTTAACCTTAGATATGTCAAGTTAATATATAGAATATAACAAAGATAATGGTTAAAATGTTTCTGTGCCCATTGTATACTTAGCACACACAACAGAGGAATAAATTCAATCTAACCCATGAGCCTAAAGACCACTAGTCATGCTATCCATATGAAGTCAATTTTTATTCTCATTTGTTTTAAATCTTAATTCTCTTGTGGTGGAGGCTCTACCAGAGATTAATAATGGCCATCATGGGAGAGAATTTTTGGGATAATAGTGGACTTATTACGATTTTTATTATTTCCCGGGCATATTGGCAACAAAACTTAGTAAGAATTTATTTTAATAATAAGTGAAAAAACTTATATGACATATACGCTATAAAATATATATAAATATGTATATACATATATATACATATATATACATATATATATATATATATATATATATATATATATATATATATATATATATATATATATATATATATATATATATATATATATATATATATATATATATATATATATATATATATATGTATATATATATATATATATATATATATATATATATATATATATATATATATATATATATATATATATATATATATATATATATATATATAATATATATATATATATATATATATATATATATATATATATATATATATATATATATATATATATATATATATATATATATATATATATATATATATATATATATATATATATATATATATATATATATATATATATACATATACACATACATACATATGTGTGTGTATGTAGATCTACACACACACACACACACACACACACACACACACACACACATTTGTGTGTGTGTATGAGTGCATATTGTGTGTGGATATATGCGATATATATATATATATATATATATATATATATATATATATATATATATATATATACACATTACGTATATATATACATAAATTATGCAAATAGCGTAAATTGACAATGATATAAGTATCTAATTTTGCAGACAGTAATTTGGCCCTCTTATCGAGCAGCTGCTACGCTTTCTGACCCGAGGGATTCCTCCTATCAGCTGCATGATGCTCACCTTATCGAAGGAAGGCCTGCTGTGGAGGCAGCACGTTCCTTCGCGTGGTTTTGCCACGTCACAGCCTCCCCACAAGTTCTGTCTTGGCATCTCCATATAACTTTGCCTTGATGGTCGTAAGGAAATGGGGGACAACTCTCTATTTCATAGTCACCTAGTGTATTATGATAAAGGTGGGGGACGATAATCCACATTTCTTTCACTTGGGCTCTGTTATTTTGAATATAACATATACATGATCTAAAAAACATACAAAGTCAAAAGCCACACAAACAGTACATTTGTAAGTTGGAAAGTTACACCTTTAATCATCGAAAAAAACGGAAGATTGCAAGACTGCGGAGTACTGGTAAAATGTTGGGATGTTGGGAGTTCGCTGGTGTTGCATTAACCTGTCGAAGTCATTCACAACTGGTGTTTTTGAGGTTTACTTTCCCTATGACCGTGGGAGAGAAAGATTACATGTGCAATATATATATATATATATATATATATATATATATATATATATATATATATATATATATATATTATATATATATATATATATATATATATATATATATATATATATATATATATATATATATATATATATATATATATATATATATATATATATATATATATATATATATATATATATATGTATATATATGTATGTATATATATATATATATATATATATATATATATATATATATATATATATATATATATATATATATATTATATATATATATATATATATATATATATATATATATATATATATATATATATATATATATATAATATATACATACATACACCAGTTAGGGGACTAATGGTGTACTGCATGTCCGTTGATAAAATAATACATATTCGGAACTATGAAGTGAAAGGGTTAAAGCGGACACAAAACATAGATATTTAAGATCTAAGCTCAAACGAATTAAAACAATAGCAAGACGTAAATCAAAGGAATTTTATCCTTCGCGTCTTTTGATGAGAAGACTAAGGCTGTTTGCGCTTCGGCCAAGACATCAGCGGAAGAAATCCCGTCGGCTCCCACTCCTGAAGGCGGGGACGGCGCAGGAGAAGCTCAAAGCTTCCATCAGTTCCCGGAAGAGAACAGGTCGTTGGTTCAGAATGCGGAGACATTGACGGAGTATATGAGACGCCGAGGGACGTCGGGAGAGGAGAGAGAGAGTTCACGCTTGACAAATGCGATGGAGGCGTCGGGAGGAGCAGGGAAAGAGAACAGAGGGCGACCGCGACCACGTGTGAGCTGAGCGTCTTTCGCGTGCGCGTTCGGTCAGGCAGCTGTGCGTGCAGCTGCGAGTCGGCGTTGGCGTATGTATTGCGGGAGTCTGTTTGCGTGATTGGAGGGAAGGGATATATTTGCGCGGAAGAAAACATGGGTGTGGATGGAACAATATGAAGATGGCAACATCATTCAGCTTGTAATAGATAAGTTTTATAAGGAAAGGGGAATACTCGAAAAACAAAAACATAACCAACAACCAAATAATATCAAACCCTTCATCACATAGGCTTATGCGGTATTTCAAGTGTATGTGATCCCGAACAAAAATAAACGGTGTTATATCTAGCATGACAGAGGTAGGAGGGGCGGGTCCAGAGAATTTTCAGGTGGGGGCACAGGGGGTCACAACAATAAATCTGGTGGTGGGGGGGCACCTTAAAGAAACAAAAAAATTAAGACTGCCCACTTCAATACTTATATTGTATAATACATTGTTCATGTTTTCATCTTGCTATGTATTATATTTTATTATATGTTAATATTATATATTTATATATAAATATATATAAATATTATATATTAATTAATATATAAATATTATGTATTAATATATAAATATTATATGTTAATATATGAATATTATATATTAATATATAAAGGGTCAATGGCTCTTGGGTGGGGTACACGGGGTGGCCAATCAGATTGCAGGGGGGGGTGCCCCCCTGTGCCACCATGGAAGACCCGCCTCTGAGAGGTAGTTTGACCTTTATGTAATAACAGCTTTTGACAATCTTTGCCTTTGCCGTGAACAGCATGGGATCGATTAATAAATGATTATAAAGATACCAAATGATTCAAGTAGGTCAGTGGGTTCGTGAGCACGGCGGGGACAGCTTGTTGTGATAAGGATTTCAGAGTTCACACACACACACACACACACACACACACTGTTTATCCATCTTTCTGTATATAAATACCAGTAATTCAGTCAATCTCTGGCTATGCACAACCATATATATAAACGCACGCCCATACGTACAAACACTTGCATCGTAAATAAAGTAACGGAGGAAGAAGCAAGCAATCACACGAATACGGCACAGGCGTGGTTCCTTGCTCTCTCCTTCACAGTTGTAATTACATTTGTTCAAATCCTTCATACACCAGTGATGTAGCATGGCTATCAAATGCATTATACCAGTAAGATGTTAATACCAGGAAGGGTTGTTTTTCTGACCTAATATGTGTTATGATTTCTGGTTAGAGAATCCTACCATCAACGCGACCAGAAAAGTCGTAACACAACCGCAATAATTTCATTAAAAAAACGTCATATGATGACAAAATGTATGCAGATGATTTTTTCTTTCATTAGGCTAATGAAAAAAAAATAGTATTCACTTTGATCTACCTTCCTACTCACACACAAACGATTGCATCATTATGCAGGGACAGTAGTAAAGAAGATTTCTTGATGTTTTTTTCTGTCACAAAGCAATTTAACAGTAAGTCATATGTTGTATGATTTCAAAGGGACTTTATAAAACGTTAGTGTTTTGTTTTCTCCCTTTCCTCTCTCGCAGAGGAGAAATAGAATGATAAAAGAAATGGTGATGGTGGTGACAGTTATGGTAGTGGTACTAACAATAGAGTAATAACAATTATTGTAATACTAATAGTCATTGCAATGCCACTGGTATAATTGATGTGAAGCAAAACTGAATTGAAAATAAAGGAAAATAAATTACAAAAAAGCTTTACATTGACATTAATAGTATTCAATATAGGTAAATATGAAAAATGCGGCTGGTGCGATTTATGGTGGTAATGATGATTGTGACCATGGTGATAACAATGATGATAGCAAATGATGACGATAATGATAATAATGATGATAATAATAGAAAATTATGATAATAACGATATCATTAATGATAACGATTACAACAACAACGAAAACAACAACACTAATAGTAATAATGATAATAATAATAGCGATGAAATAATACTGATTTAAGGATAATGTAAGAACAGGGCCAATTGATTAAGAAGCAATGCTTATGCCCTAAGAAACATAAACAAAAGTACGGTAATAAAGTAAAGTACATATTTTCAACATTTACAATTACGTTGACAACTTGCTCCAGAGGCAGGCACTTCTGAGACAAAGTCTGCTCAAGACAATATCTTCTCATTAAGAACTTGTACAGAGTAGCGAAGCGTCTCCCACTACGCACGCCACGCACGCCTTCGCAGCACAGCTTACATAAAGATGACTTGACAAAGACGGCGCTCTTTGCCTTGGACAAACGTTCCCCGCGGACTCTAACTGCTCCGGGAACGGCGGGATCTCGCTCCTCGTCCTTCACTCGGAT
>NW_020869854.1:55620-60620 GCF_003789085.1 Penaeus vannamei
AACAATAATCATAATAATGATAATGATAGCAATAATTATAGTGATAATGATAATAACAATAATAATAACAATAATAATAAAAATGATAATGATGATGATGGTGGTAATAATAATAATGATATGATGATGATGATGATGATGATGATGATGATGATGATGATGATAATAATAATAATAATGATAATAATAATAATAATAATAATAATAATAATAATAATAATAATAATAATAATAATAATAATAATAATAATAATGATAATAATAATAATAAAATAATAATAATAATAATAATAATAATAAATAAATAATAATAATAATAATAATAATAATAATAATAAATAATAATAATATAATAATAATTAATAATAATAACACTAACAATAATAATGGCAATTATGATAATAACAGTGATAATAATAATGACAATAATAATAGCAATGATAATGGTTTTAGTATTTATAACAATATTCATAATGATGAACAAAATAGTAACAAAAACAACAACAACAAGAATGATAACAATAAAGATTATAATAATGATAGAAATGATAATGAAAAGAAAAGCAACAAGAACAACAACAATGATGATAGTAATGATAACAATAATGGTAATCATTATCAACATCATCATCATCATCATGATAATAATAATGATAATAATGATAATAATAACAATAATAATAATAATAATGATAATAATAATAACAGTAATAAGAATAAAAATAATAAAACTAAAGATAACAATGATAGTAGTGATGATGATGATGGTGATGATGATGGTGATGATGATGATGATGATGGTGATGTTGAGATGGTGATGATGATGGTGTTGATGATGATGATGATGGTGATGATAATGGTGCTGATGCTGATGATGATGATGATGATGATGGTGTTGTTGATGATGATGGTGATAATAATGGTGATGATGATGATGGTGTTGATGATGATGATGATGATGATGATGGTGATGATGATGGTTTTGATGATGGTGATGATGATGATGGCGGTAGTGATGATGATGTTGATGATGTTGGTGATGATGATGATGATGATGATGGTTGATGATTGATGGTGATGAGTGATGATGATGATGATGATGATGAATGATGGATGATGGATGATGATGTGATGATGATGATAATGATGGTGATGATGATGTTGATGTTGATGATGATGGTGATGATGTTGTTGATGATGATAATGATGGTATAAAATAATACAAAATAATTAATTATATGTAATGCTAATGATTTTATAATGAATATTTATGGCAGTAATGACTGAAAATGAAATGAAATAGTAATAATAATGATAATAATATTATCATCATTTTAATGATAATAGTGATGGTTACAATCATAATAAAAATAATATCATAATATAACAATGATATCACCAGTCATGTTAATATTAATGAAAATGAGAAAAATCATTACATAAATTATCATATGATGAAAATAATGAGGATAATAATGCTGGAAATGATAAAAGTGATAACAAAATAACAACAACAATGGTATTGTTGATTATAATGATGATGATAATAATAATAGTAACAATAATGATAATAATAATAATCATAACGATACCAGTGATAACAGTGATAACAATGATAATGATAATATTGATAATAACAATAAGAATAAGAAGAATGAGAATAAAAACAATAATACCAATAACAAAAAATAATGATAATGAAACCTATCATAACAATAATAATGATAATGATAATGATAATAATGATAATAATATTAATAATAATAATGATAATAATACTAATAATAATAATGATAACAATAATGACAACAATAATAGTAATGATAATAATAATAATGATAATAATAATAATAATGGTAATTTTCTATATTACCTTCGCCTCTCCGATATCGACGATTTTGGTATCGTTGGATTCCTCTCACTCTGTACAATCCAAATTTGTAGGTTTTATTGCGCGGAAACCCCTTGTTAGCGGCAAACTTGGGCCCTATATCGGGGGCGACGTTGTCGGAGCGGGCGGCGGAGCGGGACGTAATATAGAAAATTACCCTAATAATATAACCCACAGTGAAAATATCCATGGTTATTCACAGGATTTTTTATTGCAGGGAGCTGCGCCCCCTGCGACCCCCCCAGCGGGGGCTGCCCCCCCAATCCCCGCCGAGGAAACAAAATATCCCCCACATATTCACGGCAGGATTGAGCCGATAACCCCTACCATAACCTAGTAGGAGCACCCTCCACACTCGGTCATCGCGGCGGCTATGGCGAAGTACTGGACGTGGCGGTTATTTCGGTTAGGAATTCGAAAATCGTGGTTCCAGGGGACGGGAAACTCGACCTTGAGGCCATTGGTGTAACATCGAGAGAGGCGCAAAACCCGCCGACGAGGGCGCTCTTCTGTTCATGGTATACTCTGTTCATCCTGATTATACTACAATCGTCTCTATATACAATGAATATGTCAAGGTTAGTATGCTGATTCAGTGGGAATGTTACGAGGTAAATGTAATACGTCCGCAGCTCCGAGATCGACGATAATTTTGTAATGCTCTAGCCTGCCGGGAATACGGGGTGGAGGTTTTGTTTCCTCGACGGGGGTTGGGGGGCGGCAGCCCCCCACCCCAGGGGGGGTCGCAGGGGGCACAGCCCCCTGCAATGGAAAGTCATGTGAATAACCATGGTTATTTTCACAGTTGGTTATATCATTAGTGTTATTTAACCTCGAATTTCTCTAGAACCTTCCATGCCCTCCCTTGCTATCGGGGCCAAGTTTGTCGCTAACGGGGGGTTTCCGCGGAATAAAAACTATATATTTGCACTGTGGACAGTGAGAGGAATCCAACGATACCAAATTCGTCGATATCGGAGAGGCGAAGGTAATATAGAAAAATACCATAAAAATAATAATAATAATAAGAGTAATCATAATAAAACAAAATATTAAGGATGATAATCCTAATAACTTTAATATTGATCACGTTAATGACAACTACACACGAAAGTTTCCTTCGGTCCGAAGGGCAGAACGGGCTTCAAGCGGTTCGGGAAAGGCAGGACGAGGCATCGGCTGAAATCATGGCCGGCGCTCGATGCCGGGACGTGACGAGGCGGTTTCCGGGAAGTGTGTGTCTGGCCGCAGGGAATTCGCGGCCGCTTGCGGGGTCGAGGCTTTGGTGGGACGGGTGTTGGTGATGTTGATGGAGGTTATGTTGATGATGGTGGTCATGTTGATGTTGGTAATGGTGATAATTGTGATGTTGATGATATTTATTTATCGTTGTTGGTGCTGGTGATGCCGGCGATGGGAAGGAAAATGGTAGTAATAACATATAACAATATCAGTATTATTTGTAATTGCGATGGAACAGAAAGCAAGACTAATGTCTTGCTTTCTGTTCCATCGCAATTACAAATAATACTGTGTGTGTGTGCGTGTGTGTGTGTGTGTGTGTGTGTGTGTGTGTGTGTGTGTGTGTGTGTGTGTGTGTGTGTGTGTGTGTGTGTGTGTGTGTGTGTGTGTGTGTGTGTGTGTGTAGTGTTACATGTGGTATTTCCACATAGTGTATATATATGCCGCGTAAATATGCATACGTAGATATGGAGATAAAAAGATAGATAAATAGACAGAAATATAGATCGGCAGATAGACTGATATAGATAGATGGATATGCAGATAGAGAAAAAAGGCATATATAATCTTACTGATTACATTTTATCATTTACATTTTATGTTTTTATTTATTTCGTCATTATTTTTATCATTATCATTATTGTACTAGCGAAATATCTACGAAACTTAAAAGAGAAGCAAAAAGCAGATTTTTTTCTTTATACTTTTTCATATGGAGGATTCGCGAAAGAAGTGTATTGCTTATCATACTGTCATACTTCCATTTAGCTTCAGGTCTTTGTATATGACCTAGCACTGGATTGTAAAATAGCATATCGAAGGATATACACTTATACAATAATAATAATAATAATGATAATAATAATAATAATAATAGTAATGATGATGATGATGATAATGATAGTAATGATGATAACCATAATGATAATGATTACAACAACAACAGCAACAATAATAGTATTAACAATAATGATGATGATGATAATGATAATAAAGATGATATCAGAAGATGAAGATTATGATGATGATAACGATGGTAACTGCAATGGTAATGATAAGGGTGATAGATAAAATATAATAACACGATGAACCAACCAAAATCGGATCGCTTTGGCGGCGCCAGGTCCCCGCCCACGCATCGAGAGTTTTTTTTTTTTTTCTGCGAAGCGTGTCTCCATGCTTTCGCACGGCCTTCGTTATAGCATGTCTAGAATTTTAAGAAATTGCGATTTCGTAATCTGCGTAAGATTAGAGCGATTAGAGGTTTTGCTTCACTTCATGGTCAGTGATAAACGTCATCTGTTCCCACAGTCCGAGATTGTTACGAAAATGACGAACTTGAAGGCTTTTCCTGCGCTTTCTTAAAAACCCAAGTAAGTGATATTTCTGGAACCAACGTTGCATTTCGTCTAATATCGACAACGAAATAGGCAATGAAGAAAAGAAACAATAAGCAAAAGAGAAACGGCTCCGTTCTTGCCAAATACCACTCTACATAAAGAACACGTAAAGAAAAATATCTCAATTATCGTGCGGCATTTTCCACACATGCATGTTTCTGAAAATATCCATCGGCGGCGAAACCTTGATTTGGCCGCCCATTGATTCGTAAACAAACCAGTGGAATTGAAAAAGAAAGCTTTCGCCGTCTCTGTGCCCGTGCCTGCAAGTCCATACGTGCAAGAACGAAGGCAATTTAAAGTGTAACAAGTTTCCAATTGCAAACACACTTTCGACTCCGGCACACTTGCATTCCGCTGTGAAGGAGTAAAGTTTTAGCTCAAACTTTTACGTTTAGATATGAAGGAGAGAGAGAGAGAGGGGGGGGAGAGGGAGAGGGAGGGAGATAGAGATAGAGATAGATAGA
>NW_020869854.1:68120-70620 GCF_003789085.1 Penaeus vannamei
ACAATTTAATCAACATCGAACACTCAGCGCAATATCTTTAATTTAAGAATTAATTTGTCTAATTCAGTTATATACTCGATAATTCAACTTTTATGAACAATCGTAATGACTTGTGCATAATTATTGACATAATTATTAAAGAATTATTACTATTTTCATAGTAATATAAGTATTTAAAGTAATCGTGACTATCGCCCCTCACATTTCTCATCAACTCATTGCCACATAAATTTCATCACTACCATTATAAGACTAACCTATTGCAGAACAGCATATTCCCTTAACAAATATGAATAATAAAGGTCATCTCGGCTTTACCCGCTGCGGTAGCTGCATATACACGGAAAATACCGTGTTCGATGCACAAGCTCACAGATCAAATGGTTGCGTTCAATGGTCAGCCATTGTCGGTGTCGGAGTTTCATATTCATTTGTGCAACAGCCGGAGGGCAGAGGGGAGGGGGAGGGCGAGGGGGAGGGGAGGCGAGGACTCCTAAACACGGTGACTGTAATGTGTAAATTGATTTGAGTTCTGGTAATGTGTAGAAACAGAACACACACATATACACACATAGATATTTATGTGTGTTTATGTGCATGTGTTTGCGTATATGTAGATGTACAATGCACGCACGCACACACACACACACACACACACAACACACACACACACACACACACACACACACACACACACACACACACACACACACACACACACACACACTAAATAAAAATCAGTAATCATAGCGATGAACAGTATTATGTGAGACAGAATTGAATCTTACCCCCATTCCCCGGCATTTCTCTGTTATTTATGTGGACATTTATTAATCGATCCTTCCCCTCTTTCTCTTTTTTATGCTTTAGTACCTCTGCCAAGGAGGTTATGTTGTAGTTAGTGTTGTTTAGTTTGTTCATCAGAATGACAATTCGAGAAGTTATGAACAGATATATATATATATATATATATATATATATATATATATATATATATTATATATATATATATATATATTATATTTTTTTTTTTTTTTTTTTTTTTTTTTTTTATCCAGAGGTGTGTCTTTGTCTAACTTAGATCACCTTTTGGTGGTGACCCAGATCATGATCCAGATCCAGGAATTTTTTAGATGATTGCATAAGTTACCCTATTGCATTGGAATCAGGGGCGACTATTATTAGTACGTCTACAAACTTCACCAGCGGTGAATTTTTCATATCCAAAATTATGGATATATTTTGTTATTATATTTACTGATCTGTTAAATCTAATGCAGGTTACATGACTTTAATGGTCTTACGGCTCTCGGGGTGGATTGAATTCATTCCTCTGATTAGTGTGTGCCAAATACACTGGTTGTAGAAACATTATCGGACTAGCATTTTATTCTATAAACAAATAATAATAAACAGGCTGCATATGATAATGTAAATCTTAGTAACACAGATTAAAATATAAACAAGCAATATTCTCCACTAATCTAACTCATATCTAAGTTTAACAAAATACCCTCCCTGCTTTTACTAATCATAAATCAATAATCACTATTATGAATTGAGAACCTCACACCCATACTACCAGAATCTTTCCATGATTTTACTTACGCATAAATGAATCGTTCCACTTCCTTTTAATCTTCATATTTTCCTCTCTTATATTCTATTTTAATAAATTTATTCAACTCTCAATTCAACTGTCAGTATCATTGTTACTATCGTTAATATTGATGTGATTATGATTATCTTTGTGATTCCTATTATTTCTCACTGATGTCCACAGTTACTGTTATATCATAATCATTGTCGGTATTGCCAACCAGCCGTATAGGTGCCTTAGAGTCAACCTCTATTACTCTTATCACTGTTAGACTTGCACGACACTCCTCAATTTGATCAAGCTTTCATCTTTTCCAATCGATTCTGCAACCAGTATGGCACTTCCGTCGACTCCTTTTCAAGTGGTCGAAAGTGTCCAATCCGAATCAGCGTCTTCCCGCGTTTATAAAGGCCGGGATTCGTGTCACGGAAGCTGCGACATACACGCATCCTGTCGTTAATTGAGGTACAGAGTGGAACAGTCCACCAGTCACTTACGAGTCAACTTTCAAGTCGATGAAGAGGAAGATTGTCCATTTCCTTCACTTTGTAGTACATGTAAATATTTACTTGATTTTTTTCTAAATGTTAATGTTACTTTTTCTCTGTTTGTCTGCCTGTTTGTATCAGCCTGTCTCTTAGACTCTCTCTTGTCTCTGACTGTCATAGTCTCTCTCTCTCTCTCTCTCTCTCTCTCTCTCTCTCTCTCTCTCTCTCTCTCTCTCTCTCTCTCTCTCTCTCTCCTTCCCTGATAATGAAATATACAATTACCAGCATAAATTTCAACACAGAGAGCATTCACAGTAAACCTAGTGTACAAAGTGAGCATAAACACTATTCCACAGAATACACTGAAAGCGCAGACCACGGGAAGTACCCCTGAATGTCTCATGTGCGATGA
>NW_020869854.1:98120-100620 GCF_003789085.1 Penaeus vannamei
TTATTGACCATTATATAATAATAATATTATTATATTATTATTATATTATTTATTATAACCTATTACCATTATTATTATCATTTCATTACCATTATTATATCATTATTATTATCATTATTATCATTATAATTATTATCATTATCATTATCATCATCACTATAATTAGTATCTTCATAATCATAATGATCATTATTATTACTATAATTTTTATTATTCTTATGAATGTCATTATTCCTTTATTTATTATTACCTTACTACAGTTATTGTTAATACCATTATCATTATTATTAACAATATTATTATCGTTATTATTATTATCATTATCATTATTATTAACAATATTAATATCGTTATTATTATTATCATTATTATTATTATTATCATCATTATTATTATAATTATCATTATTATTATTATCATCATCTTCAGTATCATCATAAGAAGAACAATGATAATAATAACTATTGTTATTGTTATATGATTGCCTAATTGACATTTTTGTTATCATTAAGATTATTATTGCTATCCTTATTCTATTATGATCATCAGTATTATGTTTATTCAATTATTATTGATTACCTACTATTGATTATTATCGTTGCTGTTATTATTATCATAATAATCATAATCATAATTATAATAATCATAATGATAATGATAATTATGATTGTTATTATTATTATCATTAATACTAATATCATAACTACTACTACTGCTGTTTCTAATATCAACATTGCTATGATTATTACTTATTATTATTATTATTATTATTATTATTATTATTAGCATTATCAATGAACCGTATTCATGTTGACAATTGTAGAAAAGGTATGAATGAGAATTGATATCTTCACAATACGAGAGATGTATTTGACGGGTTTCGATTCTATCTTCGTCAGAAATACATGGATTTCTGACGAAGATGGAATCGAAACCGGTCAAATACTTCTCTTGTATTGTGAAGATATCAATTCTTATTCATATCTTTTCTACAATATCAATATACTGTTATATTACCATTCAGTTATAAGAATAATTTTCATTCCAATCATAATGCTGATTATTTCATACATAATAATCATTATTTCTCCCCATGATCATTGTCATTATCATCATCATGATCATCGTTATCATAATCATTATCACTTTTCATCAATACTATCCTCTTTATTATAATCATCCTTTATTATCATTATCATTGTTACCATCAACATCTAAACTTTGATTCTGTTATTATAGAGATCATCAGTAACATTGTCTTTATTCCATTATTAATAATACTAGTATCATCATTCTTGAGAATAATGATAATAATAATCATCATTATCATTGTCATTATTATTAATGATATTATCTTTATTATTTTTAATATTTTTTATCGTTATCATTCTTAGTATTAATGTTAGCATTGTTATTATTATTATCATAATCATTTTTAGCGCAATCGTTTTCATTATTACAATCATTATTTACACCATTATTCATAGTGCTATTATCATTGTCATGATAGTTGTTGTTGTGTTGTGTCAATTTTATTATCTCTTATTACTATTACTATTATCATTATTGATATTACTATGCTTTTTGTTATTATTATCATTAAAGACATTGTTACTATCATTATTATTACAATTTGAACTAATATCATCATTAGCATGATCAATTTCAATAGTAACATTTTTTCTATGATAGAAACAATATCAGATGATAATTATGATGAATGATGAATGTTGATAATTATGATGAGAGCAACACTACTGATAAGAATGGTCCAGCATCAACAAAATGACAATAACGGCAGGTAATCAACGAGGAAAGAGGGAAGCAAGAGCAAGCCTCGGCGTCTCAGCGCCCGCCGCGCCCGTGCCGCGCCCGGGCCCGTTCGAGGGCGGCGGCGAGCGCAGCCGACGCCCAGCCGAACGCCAGGATCAAGAAGGGTCCTTGCATGAGCGTGAGTGTGAGCGCTCTCGACGCCTCCTCGTCCTCCTTCTCCGATTCCTTTCCGCTTCTCTCTGCTCGATGCTTCTTCAGGCTCCGCTTCCGCGCCTCCTCCACCATGTCTTTCCGCCATTTGACATACAGTCCTTGCTGAAATGGGTTATAATTTTGGATTTTAATTTCTATTTAAATATTTTATTGAATACGGCTACTGCCAAAATGCACTGCCGTCTCTCCTACATTGATTGTTTGTATCCACAATAGCATTATTAGTAAGAAAATGTATTATATTACTAACCTTCTTTCATACTGGGAGGAACGGTAATTGGAAGTCGTTGCAATAGCAATATTCAAATAAATTACAACAAATTCATCATCGCCCCTGACGTTAACATTCTTATTCGAACTGGCTGTGCAACTTGAGTCTCTGGCGTCACCTCCGCCAGAATAAACCCTCAGCTCACGCGAGATATTGCTGCTCACCTCAGCAAAAGCAAATATATACTTCTGGAACTTGGGTTTGTACGGAGCGTCGTGCGGAATCGGGAATCCTGCAGGAGTA
>NW_020869854.1:153120-158120 GCF_003789085.1 Penaeus vannamei
CCCCCCCCACACACCGCCCACGTTCCTCGTATGGGACCGTCCCAGATTGGGGGGGGGGGGGGGGGTGGACAGGGGTTGAAATTGAGTTAGCTAGCGTATAGTATAGGTGCATGGATGAGGAAACCACCAAACGAGTATTAAAGGCCTGCTGCGGCCAGTTCCCTTGCAGCGAACGCGAGACCCGCTGAACACCTGGGGAGGTACGTCGCTAATGAGCGCCCAGATTACCTAAGTGGACTTTGCTTGTTGCAATCGTGCATACAGCATTTGATTGTGACATTGCGCATAGATATGAGTTCGTGAATGTTCAAGGAACACTTTTATACCGATATCAGAAAAAAATATCACAGTGATTTATGACGAAATATTTTGTGAAATATATCTAAAAAAAAAAAGTAAGTTTTGTATCCTTTTACACACGAAATATGCTTCCATCGAGGCTCCCTAGTTGTATGTTGTAGCTTACGAAGCAATCTGTACGTATACCGAGTATGAAGTACTAATTTTGAAAATAGCCGTAGAAGTAAGCATTGAAATATTTCCTTTAAACTTGACTCAACGGTCGGTATATCACAGCATCGATAAATTTGATTTGATTTGAAATTGGTCGTTGCCGTTGTAAATGGCAATTCCATAAGAAGGCCACATAAAAGTCGGATTTTTGAGCTTCGGATGTATAAGCGAGATACTGATTATTTCATACTGAAGATGAAAGTACTCAGTAATACCCGCCCTGAAAAAAAAAAACTATATGGAATTATGAGCTCATTTGTTTGCACAGTCTTCGTCTACCGTTGTAAAAGCTATCGCTGTTTCGTGCGTTTCCTATAAGAAATATTACGTTTAGATGTTACCGTAGGTCTTAGGTACCATAAATTCGCAAATATCCAACCACACCTAGGCATCTGCATGATTTTATGCACTTCTTATTAGAGATAATGGGTGCAAATGGCTAATGAACAACTCTTGTTTATGCACTTGTTTCCCATTGCTATCTGTTATTATTGACAATTATCAATAGTTTGTAGGGATAACTAAAATTTTATTCCTTTAGATATAAAAGTTGATGTAGACCTACGAAATGTGGATTTTTTAAGGGTTATGTGCATGATTCTCCTCGAAAATTAGAAGCCCCCCCCCCCCCCTGTGTGGAGCAAGGGAAGAATTCGACTACCTGGGCAAGGTTTCGAATTCCATGTACTAAATTCATATGCCTTTAAAATTCTCAAAATTGAGCCGCAATGTTGTATTCATGCTAGGACTTTATAATTAGGATGATTTTGTACTAATGTTGCCATCCACAGATCTCCATTTCTTCAAAATTAAAGTTGAAAAAAAGGTTTTTATCTGGTTTAAACTAGTTGTTTCTATGGTTCAATGCATTTATCAAACTTTTCAGGCAAAAATATCTACATTTATATGTATAAGAAAAAAAAAATAAAAATAAAATAATATATTAATATACATACCTTTATAGGAAAACGTCCCTATTAAAAATGATACTTCCGAATGACTTGGTAATCATCGCATCGCAAAGTACACTAAGCTTTCTTTCTATTTACATAACATCATTAGATTCTGAGAAAAATAAGAGATTGCGAACTTTGGCAAGCTGCCAAACTATAATACGCGTATCTCCTTTCTTTGCTTACATTACCTTCGGTACATAACCACGCTCATAATTTTTGCGCGATTCAAATGCAGAGCCCTGAGGCCGTGTAAATCGCCGGTTTTTAATTTTTGACCTTAATAAAAATATAATTTTTTAATGTTGAAAAAACAAACCAAAATAGTACTCTATGTCAACCAGTCCCCGCCCCCATAATAAAGAAATTAAAAAATGGCCATTTACACGTCCTTAGGCTAGGATAGATTTTTTTTTTTTTGGGGGGGGGATTGTTCAGGAAATAAATCTGTGGGAGTGGTGATGTATCGAAGAAAAAAAAAGAACTTTTTTCGACTTTTTGGGGGCGTCCTCCCCTCCCATGGGGGTGCGAGGTCAAAATCATATATGAGACGAAACACAATTCTATGCCCTATATTATGCAAAAAGAATCAATGAATTATCTCCAACCGATTTCTTTATGACGAAATGAGTAGGGGAAGGCGGTCATCTCCCGGGACGGTCCCGAAATCCGACCGAGCCGCGCCCTCGGAGATCCCTCGGCGGGAGGACGGCGCGGGAGGAAGGGCGGAAGGAGAGGGACTGAATGGACCTGGTCGTGGCAGCGGATTTGTTCTCTTTTGGTTGTCATGATACTGTAAGCAATAGCATATGGATAAGAAATAATGGCAATGATAATAATAATAATTATGATAATAAATATAAAAGCAATGGCAATCGTAGCATTGGTAATCAACATATTAAAGATAATGATAGTAATAATAATAATAATGATTATACTTATAACAAAGAGTAATGATGACAATAATAATAGCATTGATAATAATAATTAATGACAGTCATGATAATAATGATGATAATAATGATGATAATATTAAAAGTAATAATGCCAATGATAATAATAAATGGAAGTAATAATAATAATAAAAGTAATGATAATAATAATGATGGCGATAATAATAATAATAATAATGATAAAGATAATAATAATGATAATGATAACAATGATGATGATGATAATAGTAGTAATAATAATATGTTAATAACAATAATGATAGCAATAATAATTATGATAATAAAAATAGCAATGATGATTATAGTAATGATAATGATACACGATAATAATTAATATGATAATAATAGTGATAATTATGATGATAGCAATGATAATTATAAAAATAATAACAAAATCAACAACAACAACAATAATAGTAATAATAATGATAATAATGATGATAACAATAACAATAATGATGATAATGATAAGCAAATTTACAATAACAATGCTAATGCTAATGATAATACCAATTATTGTTATCATCATGATAATAAAAAATAATGATAACAACAACAATATGAACTGGTACAACACCAAAGTAATCATGACAAAAGTAACATTAAAAGTAACAATATGTATAATTACCATTATGATGATGATAGTGAAAATGACAATTATGACGATGATAATGGTACCAAAATGATGAAAATGATGATGATAATGATGATAGCGAGGAGGATGTCGATTGTGATAAGGATCGTGTTAGTAACTGGTAATCGTGACGGTGCGAACAGTGCCAGCGAGTGAGAGGCCAGAGGCAATGGCATCTGCTGCAGGAAGTTCAGAAATGCCGTGAAACAGTAAGCTAACATGTACCAGTCTTCGGCGCTTGAACACACAAGGGGTCAAAGCATTATTTATTGAGACTGTTCTCGTTTGTAGGAAAAAGGGAAATATAATATACTATTGTTACTGCTGGTCTTGATCTTGCTGATATTGTTATCATTTATTATTATTATTATCATAATTATTGATACTATTATTATTATTGTTGTTTTTATTATCATCATTGTTATCATTATTATTATTATAGTTATCATCATTTGTTCTGATAAAAGTATGTTTTTTTTTTATCATTATAATCATTTCTTATAATTAACTTTTTTATTACTATTGTTATTATTGTTATTAATATTATTTCATATTATTTAATGATAATCATCATTATCATATCATTGCAATGGCAATAATAGTAATGGTAATAATGATAATGATGATAACGATAATGATAATAATAAAGATGATAAAACAAAAAGGACAACAATAAAGATGATGGTATTGGTAACGACGAAATACATATATTAGGATCCGGATCAAAATCTATATTTCACGAAAAGCATAAAAAGTGAACTGATGTTCGACCTCGTATCAATATCAACGCAACTGGCAACAGCTTCATAGCAAAGGACATGCCATTTTCTAACCCTCGAGAGTAAGTATTCATTAAAGTTATACGCACTTTGGCAACCGATTCCCTGAGGCAATAATTCTCAGTATTCTAATGGCTACATTTCACAATCCAGACTTTTACGTCAAATCTTGATTGAAATCATTACGTAAAAAGGGACAAGGTACATGATTCATTGTGAGCGATAATTGATAAATATTTTTCCCTCTTTCTTTCTACGGAAGGAAGTAAAAAATCGTTCATTGAAAGCAAAGTGTAATTCTCGGACTCGGACTTTTTTCTACATTCTTTATCCCTTACTCTTTATATCCTCACATTTCAGTTTCTGTCTGTCTGTAGGTATGTATGTATGTTTGTGTCTCTCTCTCTCTCTCTCTCTCTCTCTCTCTCTCTCTCTCTCTCTCTCTCTCTCTCTCTCTCTCTCTCTCTCTCTCACACACACATATACTTCATCTATCTCTTTCTTTATCTCGAAGACCTCCCTCCATCTGTCCTAAAATTTCTTTTTCTATGCTCGACATTCTTTCTACTTTTTATTGTTTTTTCTGTTACATTTCTCTATCTGTCTCTGCCACCTTCCTGTTCTGATTTTTGTTTCATTCTTGCCCCCCTCTATTTCCGTTCCTTTCCACCATTTCTTTGTCTCTCTCTTTCACACACACACTCTCTTTCTCTCTCTCTCTCTGTCTGCCTCACTCCCTGTCTTTCTATTCCTACCTCCATTTCCCCCATTACCTATCTTTGCAGCAAACATTATTCTTGGTCTGAGCAGCGGAAAGCGCCAGCATTGTATTGCTGATGGCGTCCCATCTGACACAGTGCAGTTGTATAAACATGCAGGTGCAGCTTTTAACGTGCTTGCCTCCCGCCCTTCCCCGAGCCCGGGTGAATGACATGAGTGTTTTACGTATGCATGAAGGTGCGTGTGTACAAATATTCTCATGCAAATCTTGTAAAGGCCCAAACATATGATGATGTATTTTGAATGTAAGAGTCAAGAGAAAATATATACACCGACACATGGTGGTATTTCTGCGTGTGAATTTACGCTTCATATTTTCAGAAAGAAATAAAAAAGGATTTTATAAGCTTGCATCGGATTCTGTCACACGCAGCTCCTTCGCCTCCTG
>NW_020869855.1:2040-25926 GCF_003789085.1 Penaeus vannamei
TACACATGCACATACATTTGGATGTACACATGCACTTACATTTGGATGTACACATGCACATACATTTGGATGTACACATGCACTTACATTTGGATGTACACATGCACATACATTTGGATGTACACATGCACTTACATTTGGATGTACACATGCACTTACATTTGGATGTACACATGCACATACATTTGGATGTACACATGCACTTACATTTGGATGTACACATGCACTTACATTTGGATGTACACATGCACATACATTTGGATGTACACATGCACATACATTTGGATGTACACATGCACATTTATTTGGATGTACACATGCACATACAATTTGATATACACATAGACTTATACATGGTTATACACATACACATACATTTGGAAACAAATGTACATACCCTTGATCATACACATACATACCTGTACACTTAGACATGCATATAAGCATACACTTGGGCATACACACGCACATACACTTTGTAGTACACATAAACATACACATGCACATATACATATACATACACATACACTCAAACATACACATAAACATACATTTGGATATACTGATTCACATACACATATACTCAAATGTACACATATGCTTGGACATACACAAACATACACATCCAATTACATTCACATATATTTGGATATACAGATACAGATACACTTGATCATAAACATACACATAGGCCTACACTTGACTGTACACTTGGATAGGCACATGCAAATCCACATTCAATTTGGATCATGTTGTTTCTGATTGTTATGATTATGTTATCCTCCTATTTCATCCTCACCTCTTCCTCCTATTTCTTCTTTGGATGTTAGTTTTTTTCTTCCTTCTACGTTTCTGCTTATTATTTCTTTCTGCATTTACAATATATTTTTCTTTCCTTTTAACTGTATATTTCTTCCATTGTGCATATTTTCTGGTCACTTTTTTATTGGTACCTGCTCAATTTTTTTTCTTTTCTTTAGTAAAAATGATTATTATATATTATACAAAATGTTGTTATTATTATAATTATCATTATTGTTAGTATAAAGTTTCTTCTCAGTAAAACTAAGCCCACTCCCCCACCTACAGTATGTTCGACGTGGGCGGTCAACGCGATGAGAGGCGGAAGTGGATCCAATGTTTCAATGACGTCACGGCCATCATCTTCGTCACCGCTTGCTCCTCTTACAACATGGTCCTTCGGGAAGACCCCAGTCAAAACCGGCTGCGGGAGTCGTTAGATCTCTTCAAAAGTATATGGAACAACAGGTAAGGATGAGGAAGGGGTGGAGAGGATCTGTGGAGGAAGGATCTGTTGTGGTTCTTGTTGGGTGACAGGAGGAGGGGGAGGGGAAGGGGTAAGGGAGGAGAGAATTAGTGTGGGGTGTTGGGAGAAAGTAGTCTTGTATGAGTGGAGTTCTTGGTGTAGATGGGCACGATCTCTCACTCTGGTTTATCTTGGTCTGGTGGCTCTAGGTGGAAGATAGGAGAGCTAGTCTACCTCAGAAGTGGTCCCTGGTTCTCACTCTGAAGCCCAGGTTTATCTTGGTGTGGTGGGTCTAGGGTGTAGATAGGAGGAAGAACTAGCCTCTCTCTGAGGGGGTCCTTGGTGGTTCTCGCTCCCCTACTCGGGTTTTATTTTGGTCCAGTGGTTCTTGGGTAGAGATGGTTGGAAGAGCTAGTCTTTCTCAGAGGAGATTCTTGGTTCTCACTCTCTCACTTGGGTTTATCTTGGTCATGTACGTCTTGGGTACTGTAGGAGTGGGTTGGGTACTGGGTACAGAGTGGGGCGGAGAGGGAACAGAACGGTCTCTCTCAAGAAGGTCATGGGGGTGGGGAGTCCTCTTGGGTTGATTACGGTAAGGGAGGGATGTCTCTTGGCTATTCGTGTTTGCGAGGGTCTTGGGTCTCGGTTATTGTAGGGTGTTGGGGCTGGTGTGACTGGCTTGGGAAGAGTTGTTCTGTCTCTGTAAGGTCTTGGGCAAGGGCTTCCCTCTCTCTCTTTGGTGGATTGGGCTCTTTGGAGGTAGGGCATGCTCCTGTGGATTTTGGTTTTTGTAGGGTTGATGGGGGTAACTGGCTTGGGCTTAGCTGAAGACGAGAAGGGCGTGGTGCCTGTTGTTATGGAGATGCATTATTTACCAGTAGTTTGGTCTCTTTATTTTAGCCTATTTGTTCTTAGTATTTTTGTTAGTATTTTTTGTTTATTTTTCATGTCAGTTGTTTTTTTAAGGAAGAAGGGGATTATTGGGCATTTGCATTTGATCTTATACTAATTTATTAGAGATTTCTCAGAAACACATACCACGAAAACTTGACACGTATTATATACCTTCCTTTTTTTATATACCGTTTTTCTTTTTCTTTTTCTTTTTTTTTCCTGTAGACATTCAGTATGTAAGGCAGTCAGTGTATTTTTTGTTTACATTCCTACCGATTTTTCTCCCATTTTTATTCATTATAGATTTTAAATTCAAAGACAGTTGATATTAAAAACATGGGCAGAGGTTTCTAGGGGTCAGTGCACACTTTTCTCATCTCTTTGTTAGAATAATGATTTGATTGTATTTGGCAGTGGTAATATATTTCTCTAATTTTGAAAATATGACATAGTCATATTTATCAGACTAATGGTAATGATAATGATGATAACAACAATAACAATGCAAGTTGTTAATGATAATGATAATGGTATTAGAGTTCAGAAAAAAAAATGGTTATGTAAAAAACTGTTTATCTTTGCTCTGTTTCAGTTACTGATTTCATTGGTTGAATATTTCTGTATGTTTGATGTATTTAATGTTCAATTTGACTTTTTCGGTGATATTCATTAGCTAGTAATGTGTATGGCTTGAGATGTGACAACACAATATTTCAATTTATATAACTCTTAATGCAACTAATGCATTAGTACAACACAATTTGTATTGAGTAAAATGATGTTAGGTTTACGGAAGAATTACTGAAGATGTAAAGTCATGGCAAAAGTGAGGGCTGAGGACTGACAAACCTTAGAACATCCCACCTCTCATTCAATATGGCCTGCACATGGTGTTTCTGTTTATTTTGGAATCATTTTACCTAACCAGTCATGCTAACTTCAGCATGTTATTACGCTGTGTTAATGAGAAATGCTCTCAGAAAACTATTTAAAACAAATTCTACCAGCAATGCTGCTGGACCCAGTTAAATTGTGGCATCACATCAACAGATCCTTTGATGATATGACTGATAAGATTTTGTTCTCCAAAGAGTGTCTGTAAAAAAAAAATAATAATAATAATAATAATAATAATAATGATAATAATGATAATAATAATTTGCATGCATTGACCAGTAAATGCTTTATAGTTTTTATCATATGCTCATGACAGACATAAAGGTTGCCCATGCAACAAATTTTAATAAGAGCTTGTTGAAAAGACTTACATGTAGATCATGCACACTTAGACAAATACATGATATATCTAAGTCCTTCCCAGGGAGGGTGTCTCATACTTTGACCTTCTCCCAGGTGGCTACGCACAATCAGCATCATCCTGTTTCTAAACAAGCAAGACCTCCTGGCTGAGAAGATCCGGGCTGGGAGGAGCAGGTTAGAAGATTCTTTCCCTGACTTTGCTCGGTATCAGACCCCACTCGATGCTACCGTGGAACCAGGAGAAGATCCAGAGGTGGTGCGCGCAAAGTACTTCATCAGGGATGAATTTCTAGTGAGTTGTTCATTCTAGTTCAGTTCATTTGAGTGATTTTTGTTTTTGTTTTATGTACATGGCATTGAGAGCCTAGTTGAGTTTTGTTGTGAATAATGGTTTGGAAATTGCTTTAGGTAATGCATTGAATGTTTTCTTCTTTTTATCTTTTTCTGTAATTTGTTGAACTACTAATGAAGATAATATAAAATTCTAAGATATAGAGAGAGAGAGAGAGAGAGAAAAAGAAAATCTGAACTTGATTTTAAACACCTCTCCCCTCACCCATTTGCAGAGGATAAGCACGGCAAGTGGTGACGGCAAGCATTATTGCTACCCTCACTTCACATGCGCCGTGGACACGGAAAACATCCGCCGAGTGTTCAATGACTGCAGGGACATAATACAAAGGATGCACCTCAGACAATATGAACTTTTGTGATGGCCAGTAGGTGTGGGTACTGCGGGCGGCAACAGTATAGCTCCGTGCGAGCGAGCGAGGCAGGCAGGCTGGGTGGAATGGGGCGGGGGATCCGGGAGGACGGAGTGACCCTCCCCGTCTAGTCTCCTCAGAGGATGGTTCTCGCTCCCTCAGGACTTCCTCCCCCCTCCTCTCCGCATGAAAGCTTTTCCTGCGCCTCAAGCGTGGCACAACATCAACTTTCCTCAACCCAGTTTTTGGTTTAGGTCCTCGTTTTGTTTTCTTACAAAAAATAAAATAAAAAAAGATATGAACGCTACAATGTGATTGTAGATATAGATCAATGGTATCCCCTCCCCATGCCCCCTGCCCCCACCCTTGCCCCTTTCCTTTTTCCCCTTGTCCTCCTCCTCCTCCCTCGCCCACTCCCTTCACCCCCAAATATGGAAGATCTCTACATATTGATGAAATAAATCTTCTCTTGCTCTATCTCTCCTGGATGTGCGCAGTGGCCGCCCCAAGCCACTGCTCCACAGGACACTCTTGTGATGCAAATTCAAGCTCAAAATCTTTCTCAACTTCTTAACCACGGAGTACTGACTGCTTCACAGTACTCCGTGGTCAAGTTCCTCCCACTCGCTTCCCCCCCACTTTTCTCTCGGAAACATTACGGCCTCTCCTTTGAGCAATTAGCGGAACTCTCCCTTTTTTTCCCCCCGTGATAGATATTGATACCTTGGATGATGAAACTGGGATACTTTTACATGGACATACAACAGAATTGTTCCAAACGTAGACTACTTAGCGCGTGATGTATCCTTGTCAAGCATATTCACCCACCTCCCCTCCCCCATCCTCCAGCCCCAGTTCTACCTTTGCTCCCTGCCCCTTCCTCTCCCCCACCCCCTCCCTTCTCCCCATCATCGGACAACCTTTGCCGTTTATTATTTGTTTTCCCCCACCACAGATGATCTAGTTTCCACCACAATGCCACATTGGACTCCTAGCCCCCCTTTCAGTCCTCCTCCTCTTCCCCTCTCTTTCTCTGTGTCCCCTATTCCTTTTTCTTCGTCCCTCTTCCCACTATACCTCTTTCTGCTCTGCCCCACCCCCACCCCCAAAGCCCACTTGGATCTACTGTATGTGCCCCTTTTCCCCTCCACTCCCCCTTCCCCCTCCCCTCCCCCTTTCCCAGTTTAGCAACTGCCCAACTCTTCAAAGTTAGGAGTATTGTCAATTGATTGTGTGCAAAATTAAAAAAAAATCTCTCTTGATTTAGAAGTCTTGTTTCACAAAAAATAAAAAACCTTAAAAAAAAAAAAAAAAAAAAAAAATGTTCTGTCTCATGCTTTTGGTGTCCATATTTTTGCTAATTTTATAAATATATAAATATAATAATATAATATAATATATATATATTATGTTGGTGGTATGTGAGCCTATATTTATGTCGGAGGGCGTGGAGTGAGCTCAAAGTCTTCGCCCTGTCAGTCTGTCGTAGGCATGGCAATTTTATGAGTTTTTATCTGTTTCTATTTATTTTATCTGTCAAACACACCAGAGAACTGCTTTTGTGACTCTTTGCTTTTGTGGAAGAAATCTCAATTAGAAGGAATTTATTTTGTACTTTTTTAATTTATTAAGTAATAAGTGCAACCAAGTAGACTGGTGATAATTCTTTGTGTAGACGTGAATGTGTTTTTAAAGACCCACCAAATTGTGCTATAACAACTGAGTTATGGATCAGTTTTTGCAACCAAAAATTTTTTTTCTCCCTCCCCCAAGCTTTACAAATTTCACTACTGAGTAGTCTTTAAAAAAAGAAAAAAAAAAATAATAAAAATAAAAACTTGTGTTTCAACTGCTGGCACCTCTCTCTTCTGACCCTCAAGAGGCATGTTTACATCCAATTTTCTTCGGTTCCAGTTCTTGCCGTGACGCCACTCGGATCTCAACCAAACTTGGGAGGGAGCGGCCGTTTCACGCTAACTTTCTGATTATTTGTTTTATTTGGTCTTTTGGTTTGTCTGTTCTTTATCATTGTTATTACTCCAATGGATGTTTTTTTTCAGTCATATTACCAATGTTGTATTTTGGTCTGCATTGCGTTGGGCGGCAGGAAGGTGAGAGGTGCTGGCATACGGAGGGCGTGAATGAACCCCCCCTCCCCTTGCAGTGAGTAGTGGGAGCTCAACTGGTCATTGTGTGCCTCGGTTGCCTTACTCAGGCATCCAGGCAGGAACAGCGGCTGTGGCTTGGGCTCTCAATCCTCCACGCGATGTGCACGCTGTATTGGCCAGCAGTGCATTGGCGGATGGCAGCGAAGGAGGCTGTCTTTGCTGTGCTGAATGTAGGAGTTATGGAAATGAAAATGAGTAATATACATCTGTCAAATGGTGACAAGTGAAAGTTTTTTTTTTTTCTTTTTTTCATGTATCTTCTTATTTTAATCCTTTAATTTCCTTGTCTATTTTCATGTTTTCCTGTGTAGGATGAGGATGTCTGAACAACTTTGTGGGAAAAAGAAGTTTACTTGAAAAGTGCCAATATTGTACCCTAGGCTGAGAGCATAGGTGTAGCGGTGAGTTTGACGCACCAATTGTGTGAGTTTGGGCGGTGGTGTTGGACGGCACCGGGTGGTGGTGTTGTCGCAGGGTTGGTGCCGTGAGTCACTGTGGTCAGTCTAGTTGGTGGCTGGGGGAGGGAGCCAGGGCCCCCCGTGCTCCCTGGAGCCCATGGCCCCTCCCGAACCGCCAGCCATTCCGCAACATGATAGCCGTGGTAATATTGGATTGTGGTTCTGAGGCCTGATGGGTTACCCACAACCACGTCAACATCGTTTACCACGCACCTTAGTTAGGTGGCTACCGCTGTGGTCCCTCTACTTTGCCTGTACAAATCCCTTGTTTAGTCTGCCCCCAGGGCATAAACACCAGCTTGTGTTTTATGTTAGAGGCTTGTGTAGTGCGCCTAGAACACCAGATTGGTTTAGCTGCGCTTCAGTCCCAAATAGTCTCCAGGGAGCATCCCCCCTCCCACCACCTCCACCTGCCCCTCCTCCCTTTGAGCTCCACCCCTTCCTAGGGATCCCGTTCTCCTGGCCTGCTCTCCATGCCACGTTGCCTCTGCTGGCATCCCATGGCTGTCTCCCTGCCATGCTGCCCCTTCTAGCTCTGCCCACTCTATTCCCAACTGCCCCTCCTCCTGGTACCCCTCCCCCCCTCCCTCTGTCCCTCCCCGGCCCCCGAGAAACCCTGCCGTGAAGCCCCTCCCCGAGTCCCCAAGCCCTTTCTGGTTAGCAGGTAATGTTAATGGCCTCCTTGGCTGATAACCCCCTGCGACGTCCCACCCGTAGAGACCAAGCCCAAACTGGTAGCCAACTCAGGCGGGAGGGAAATTCTGCTCGGAACTTGCCCCCCCAGCTTGATCCTTCTATCGTCACAATCCTCCCGTGTAGTTATAACCTATTAAAAAAGTGTTACAGAAAATTAGAATACCTGATTTTATGTAATTGAATGTGTTTAGTTAATGTATACCAGCTCTGTGTATTGCTTTGTATCATGGCTAAAGTGTAGGCATACCTCTGGTTTAACAGTGAAGCAACAAGATCAGCTGCAGGAGTGGTGTGGGTGCGGGGCCAGTCGTCCTCCTTTCCGACCCCCTCCCCGGGGGCTGCGGCCTGGCATGCGTCAGGCCCCATGGTCGGCTGTCCCCCTTGGGTCGAGGTGCCGCTTTTGGAGGTGCAGGGGCTCCGCACACCCCGGGGGCTGCCCGTGGGCTGCCAACTTGTCTCGTCTCCCAGTGTTGGTGGCCACTCACCCCAGCTGCCCCCGCAGGTAAGCCCGCCTGCACCCCACTCATGCACGCCACCGCGCCCGCACCACCATAACGTGGAAGCGGTTACTCGGATCCTGGTTAACATTACTATCCTAGCACGTCAAATATATATTTCAGAAGTATATTTCAGATGAATTTATTCAATGCTGCGTAATGGTCACTGTAAATTGTGTAATTGTGAATAAATTTACAATGTCTTATTTACAAGAAGCCTTTGAGTTTTCATTTTCCCCATCAAATTAAGGATTGCTGTATCCTAAGAAAACTGATGATTCCAAGATCTGCATTAAGCAGCACATTAATGACCATTAACACCAAAATGTAACAATTTGGAATAAAACTCAGTTTCAACAGCTATTTTGGCAAATGCTGTTATTATTGCTTGCAAGTCAAAAAAAATATTTTCCATCTAGTATGTGAACGTCTATGGTAGCTTGGTACATTAAGTTTCTCGAAAGACTTCAGGGTGTTAAAGGTCCAATGCAAACTTTTGAAAGCATTTAAATGATTATCTGCTAGTTATGCACTGATTGTATCACAGTATGAGAAGAATGTCATTGAAAAATTTCTGCTGTGTCAACATCTAAGGTCATTAGTGGTGTATTCTAAATATAGCGAGAAGATACAGCTTGGAGGGTGAATCCCCCAGAGAAGGATTTTTTTTTTTTTTGTTCCCAAGGCAATGTTTGTGGATTCCCAGAATGGTTAATGATCAAAGCAAATAACTGTACCAAACATCAGAAGTCATACATGCCTTTAGCTATCTTGTTTGTAAGGGCCAATCAGGTTGAAGCGACCAACGAACAAAAGATGGCAAAGTGTACCCTATATACTAAATGTATACTTTGTTTTTCATGTGAAGTAACCTTAGTATTTCTATTTTTTTCTTAATAGTTGAAAGAAACAAATGTGCTAGTCATCAAAGGTCATAGACGTAAATATGTAATATTTTCAGGGAGTAATCTGCTGTCTATATTAGAGTTGCTAAAATGTCATTGGTAACCAGTGTTTTCAATTTTATTGAAACCCAAATTAATGAAATATATAAATTACAACCACTATATAAGGGTTACAAGTTGCAATCTAGATATGTAGTATTTAATTTAATTTGCTTTAATGAAAGAACTACCTTTTTAAATTCAGGAAAATTAATATGTGGGAGTTAAATCCCCAACTCCACCTCTATTTCTGTACAGCCTATAATAGCACACTCCAATATACTAGACTGAAACACGGTGCTCGAATACTAGTAACGGTGACCCATCGACAGGGATGGAAGGAAGGAAGGAAAAGAAAGGAAAGAAATAAACTGTAACAGGCACTATAAAGTATCGGCGATGACATTTATAAGGCAGCACTACTCTGAATGTATGCGCCTGATTATATATGTACGTATGGTGTGTGTGTGTGTATGTATGTACTTTTGTAGTATTTTGACGGGAGCACTACTCTTGATGTGTGCGGGTGATTGTTTGTTTGCTTACGTATGTATGTGTGTAAATTCCATAGATGCACTTTTTTATCAGACGTTTGATCAGTGAATTTATGAAAGAAACAAAGAGGGATCTGAAACACAAAATACTTTTAGGTCTCGTCAACGCCCAGCTTTATGGCATAAACATTATCTAGGTTTATAATTTATTTTAAAAGTCCGTTGTGTGTTGGTTAATATCTATAAACTATTAACCAATAAGTAGTTCTCTTATGAAAATAGAAAAAAAGAAGAACGAAGGTTGGAGAATAAAACGATTACTTTGAAATATCTGTTCATCATTTCAAAAAATATTTTATTTTGTACTTAAATTTCTATAAAATGTGACAAATAAGCTCATTCACGACATACAACATACGTATACATATGTTGAATTCAATATTCCTTGGTCCACAAATACAATAAAAACACATCAAATCCAATGTTTCCATTTTTTTTTTTTTTGCAATGAAGAACATCACCATTTTTCTTTTCACCATATTAGCAAATTTCATTAGACTATGTTAATATCTGTTAGTTTACTGTCAATATAAACCGAAAAGTTGTCTGATTATATACAGTCTACTTGTTTCTGGATAAAAGCTCTTATACATATATTAGCTGTAGTTTTATAAACAAATTAAGAATATACATAAAAATATATATAGAGAATGTGAAATTTATGTAAAACGCAAAATTCCTACATATTCACTCATTCTTACAATCAATAATTCCTGTTTCAACACCATAGTTACCATCCACGCTTCAGCACCACCATAATCATCACCCAATGCTTCAACACCATAATTATCATCCTCGTTCCAACACTAATATAACTCTATATTTCAACAACATAACTATCACCCAGGTTTCAACACCATTATAATTATCACCCGTGCATCAACACCGATATAACTATCATCCTTATTTCAACACCAACATAATTATCTTCCTCGCTTCAACGCCATCATAATTATCACACCCATGCTTCAACACCAACATAACCATCATCCTCGTTTTAACATGACAGCCACGCATGCTTCAACACCAACATAACCTTCACCCAAGTTCACCCGTCCTTCAACACCAATATCTAAGCAATTAAGCTTTAATAACAATATAATTAAGTCACGAGAGCTCTTGCATCAATATATAATTAGACATCATCAATCCACTCTTCACCCGTAAAATGATTAGTTAAACCTTATCTAATAAACATTAATTTCAACATTAAAAAAGAGAAAGATAATAAAACTACGTATCAAAACAACTTTTCTGAATCGAAAAAAAAATAAAGCAAGAGAGAAAGAAAAAAAGATATGGATATGAGCATCAACTTTTCTCTAAAAATAAAAATACTAGAGAGAAAAAAGGGAGTAAAAAAAGTAACAATCACTTGCTACATTCGAGAAAATATTTTTAAAAAATGAGAAAGAATACAGAAATAAAAATGTAAAGGAAGGAAAGAAAGAAAGAAAGAAAGAAAGAAGAGAGGTAGAAAGAGAAAGAGAAAGAGAGGTAGAAAGAGAAAGAAAGAAAAGAGGTAGAAATAGAAAGATAGAAACTAAAAAAAAAAAAAAAAAAAAAAAAAAGGAGCAGATAATCCTTCATCCCATTCACGCCGCAGGACCCCCAAAGTGCGCATGGTCTCCTGCAGCGTCCTGCCTTTGGTCTCGGGGACAAAGAGGACGCAGAAGAGGAATTGACGGCACACAGCCCCGCGAACAACCAGTAGGCGCCGTAGTCGTGGATGGCGTCCTGGGAGAGAGGAGGGAAGCCTGTTTAGTGCGTGGGGGCGAGGTGGTGGGAAGGGGAAGGGAAGGGGAAGGGGAAGGGGAGGGAAGGGGAAGGGGAAGGGGAGGGGAAGGGGAAGGGGAAGGGGAAGGGAAGGGGGAAGGGAAGGGGAAGGGGAAGGGGAAAGGGGAGCGGGAGGGAGGGGAGGGGAGGGGAAGGGGAAGGGGAAGGGGAGGGGAGGGGGGAGGGTGAGCGGAGGGAAGGGAAGGGAGGGGAGGGGAGGGGGTGAGTGGAGGGAAGGGGAAGGGAGGGGAGGGGAGGGAGGGGAGGGGAGGGAAGGGGAGGGTGAGCGGAGGGAAGGGAGGGGAGGGGAGGGGAGGGGAGGGGAGGGAAGGGAAGGGGAGGGAAGAAGGGAGAGGAGGGAGGGAGGATGAGAGAGAGAAGGAAGGGAAAGTGAAGAAGGAAAGGGAGGGAGGAGGGAGAGGGAAGGAAGGAAAGGAAAATCAAAATGGGAGTAAGGGGAGGGAGAGGGAAGAAAGGAAGAGGAGAAAAGGAAGGAGAGGGAGGAAGGACGAAAAGAAAGGAGAGGGAGGGAAGGATGAAAGAAAGGGAGGAGGAGAAGGAAGGGAGAGGGAGGGAAGGATGAAAAGAAAGGAGAGGAAAAGGAAGGAGAGGGAGGAAGGATGAAAGAAAGGGAGAGGAGGAAAGGAAGGGAGAGGGAGGGAAGGATGAAAAGAAAGGGAGAGGAGGAAAGGATGAAAAGAAAGGGAGAGGAGGAAAGGATGAAAAGAAAGGGAGAGGAGGAAAGGATGAAAAGAAAGGGAGAGGAGGAAAGGAAGGAGAGGGAGGGAAGGATGAAAGAAGGGAGAGGAGGAAAGGATGAAAGAAAGGGAGAGAGGAAAGGAAGGGAGAGGGAGGGAAGGATGAAAAGAAAGGGAGAGGAGGAAAGGATGAAAAGAAAGGGAGAGGAGGAAAGGAAGGGAGAGGGAGGGAAGGATGAAAAGAAAGGGAGAGGAGGAAAGGATGAAAAGAAAGGGAGAGGAGAAAAGGAAGGGAGAGGGAGGGAAGGATGAAAAGAAAGAGAGAAGGAAAGGATGAAAATAAAGGAGAGGGAGGAAGGATGAAAATAAAGGGAGGAGGAAAGGGAGGGAGAGGGAGGAAAGGATGAAAAGAAAGGGAGAGAGGAAAGGAAGGAGAGGGAGGGAAGGATGAAAAGAAAGGGAGAGGAGGAAAGGAGGGAGAGGGAGGGAGGATGAAAAGAAGGGAGAGGAGGAAGGAGAGGAGGGAAGGATGAAAGAAAGGGAGAGGAGGAAAGGATGAAAGAAAAGAGGAGGAGAAAGGAGGGAGAGGAGGGAAGGATGAAAAGAAGGGAGAGGAGGAAAGGAAGGAGAGGGAGGGAAGGATGAAAACAAAGGAGAGGAGGAAAGGATGAAAAGATAAGGGAGAGGAGGAAAGGAAGGGAGAGGAGGGAAGGATGAACAGAAAGGTGAGAGTGCAGAAGAGGGAGAATAAATCAGGGAGGGTGGGACAAAGAGAGAAGAAAGGGAAATGAAAAAAAAATAATAGAAATGAATATAATTAAATACATAATACCAAATAAATCATAATAAAACAAATAAATAATGAAAAAAATAAAAATAAAATCACACCCAAAGTCAAAACAAACATCATATCTGTTATTCAATTTTATTTTCTTCCGATTCCCTATCACTGATCTGGAAATTTCAACGAGGACCTGCCCTTTTTTTCCTTTTTTTCCCTTCCTTCCCTCCCTCTCCCTCCCCTTCCTTCCCTTTTTTACTTTCCCTTCCTTCTCTTTTTTTACTTTCCCTTCCTTCCTTTTTTTACTTTCCCTTCCTTCCCTTTTTACTTTTCAGNTGAAGGGGGGCGATGATGGGGTTTCAAAATGCGCGCTACTTTTGTTCTTTTTTTTTTCCTTCTCTTCTCTTCTTCCTTGTCTTGCCATTGTGTTTTCTTCTTTTTTGTTTTTTGTTTTTCTCTTTTTATTAGGATTTTTTTTCTTCTTCGTCTTGCCATTTTTGTTTTCTCCTTTTTTTCTCCATTTTATTAGGATTTTTTTCTTGTCTTTTTCTCCTTCCTCATTATTCTTTCTTTTTCTTTTTCTTATCATAATCATCGTCATTATCCTTCGCTTTCTTCTTTCTCCTTTCTCTTTCTCCTCGCTCGTTCTTCGCTCCTGTCTCCTTCCTCTTCTCCTTCTCCTCTTATCTTCGCTCTCTCTTCTTCTTCTTTCGGTTTTTTTGGGGGGGGGAGGTTTTGGGGGGGGAGGGATCGGACGGGGGTGTTAAAGATAATGTTACTAATTAGAATGTTGTAACAAATGACATTTTTTCCCTCCGCGGGATAATTAGGTCGAAAACCGTTAGTTCTTGATTTAAAGAAAAAAAAATCGATAGAAAAAAAAACATGAAATAACAATTAAATAATAATAATGATTAATTTAGTTGATAATAATAGTAATATTAATACTGATAATAATAGTGATAATGATAATGATTATAACAATGATAATGATAATGATAATAATAATTCTAATAATATAATGATAACAACAATAATAGAAATGATGCTAATGATGATAATGATAAAAAGACGTTAATAACAAGATTCGTTTCTTTAATTACTTTTTTCTTTTGTTTTTGAATTCTTAATAAGTATGACGTTAATCTTTTTTAAAACTTAATTCCATTTTTTTGTTTTGTTATTGAATTCGTAATAAATGTGACGTTATCTTTTTTTAAACTTAATTCCTTTTGTTTTTGTTATTAATTCGTAATAATATGTAATTTTTTTTTCTTTTGTTTTTGAATTTGTTATAAAGTATCTTTTTTTCCACGATGATGGTATCAAACAAAAAGATGTACTCGTGAACCTGCCCAATAATTAGACCTTAAACTACCCAGACCCTCACCGAATAAAACACATCATACCAATTGTAAAAAAAAAAAAAAGAAAAAAAAAAAAAAAAAAAAAAAAAAAAAATGATCTTTATTACTCATTTCTTCTCCTATTTTTCCTTCTTCTTTTCTTCCCCTTTCCCTTCTTTTCTTGTCCTTCATATCAAAAGTAAAAAAAAAAAAAGAAAGAAAGAGAGAAAACACACATAACAATTACTCACACCACACACACACAAAAACATAAAACGAAAATAATTACAAGCAACAAGAATTTTACCCTCCCCCCCCCACCCACCCACAACGCAAAAAAAAAAAAAAAAAAAAAAAATATCGAAGTCTTATGCCAATTAATTAATGAATTCTTGAAGGTCAGCTGATCGGTCAGGAGCCAAGGGAGACAAATGCCCGGGTTGGGATTCGCGTGTGGCGTCGACCCCGTTGTAAGGAACTCTTTGTACTCTTTCTCTCTTTCTTTCTCTTTCTATTTTTTCTCTCTCTCTCACCCTTCCTTCCTCTCTTTCTATCTGTCTGGCTATCTATTTATCTAACTCTCTCTCTCTATCTATCTATCTGTCTCTCACTCTATCTCACCCTTCCTTCCTCTCTCCATCTGTCTATCTATCTATCTATCTACCTATCTATCTATTTATCACTCTCTCTCTCTTCATCATTCCCAATGTTAACGGTTTGCCTTTATTTTCTCTCTCTCTCCTTCCCTGTTCTTCTCCCTCTACCTCTTCTCTTCATTCCGAGTTTTATCGATTTGCCTTTCTACTATTCTCTCTCTCATCTCCCCCCCTCTCCATCTCTCTCTCTCTCTCTCTCTCTCTCTCTCTCTCTCTCTCTTCCTCCCTCCCTCTCCTTTAAAACTCTCCCTCCCTCCCCTCTCCCCCTCCCCCCCCTCCCCCTCCCCCCCCTCCCCCCTATGCCCCCCCCCTTACAAGGAGTTGCGCTTGTCTAGACAGTTACACCGCTGCCGTTAAACTCTGTTACTTACCTTTACTTTACTCTTTAATGACAGCTTGGTGATGGTGATGGTGGTGGTGGTGGTGTGGTGGTGATTACTGATGGTGATGATGATGGTGGTGGTGATAGTGATGTGATGATGGTGGTGATAGTGTGATGGATGGTGGTGATGGTGATGATGGTGGTGGTGGTTGGTGGTGGTGATGGTGATGGTGGAAGGGTGGTGTGGTGATGGTGATGATGATGATGATAGGAGGAGGAGGAGGAGGAGGATATTGATAAATATGATGAAGATGATTATAATACTAATAAGAATAACAATAATGATGGTAGTGATGATGTTTAATAATGATAATATGATGATAATAACGATGATGATAAAGATAATAAAAATGATAATAATAATAACACTAAAAATAATAACAGCATGGACAACACGACAATAGCAATAATAATGATGATAACAATAATAACAATAACAACGACAGAAATGAAGATAACATTAATTATAGTTATAGCGGTGGTAATGAAAATAATGATAGTTCTAATAACAATAAAAAGGACACACAAAACTTAAATGAAGAAAAAAAAAAAAAAGAAGTGGAAAGAAGGATGAGAAGAAGAAGAAGAGGAAGATTGGAAGAAGAAGAAGTAGAGGGAAGAATGAGAAGAAGAAGAGGAAAAAAACGAAATAGTAAAAAGGAAGAAGAAAAGAATAGAGGGGAAAATGAAGAAGAAGAGAAGGGAGAATGAGAAGAAGAAAGAAAGAAAGAATGAAAAGAAAGAGAAGAGAGAGAAGAAGAAGAAGGAGAAGAAGAGGAAGAATGAGGAAGATTACGAAAACGAAATGAAAAAAACGAAGGAAAATCAAAAGAAATTAAAATAAAAATGGAAATAGAAATAGAAAGAGGAAATGGAGGAGATAACGATAAGGATGGTGGGGTGTAGAGGTAGGGGGGGGGGTAAATGAAGGGGTGGATAGGGGGGTGAAGGAGATAGGATATAGGAGAAGATGAATAAAGACGAGAGAATAATAATAAACAAAAACTGAAGGAAGAAAAGAATAAACAAAAAGAACCAGAGAGATAGAAAAGAAAAGAATAAAAAACAAAAACAAATCGAAGACAAGGAATAAAAAAAGAAAGAAGAAAAAAAAAAAAGACAAAAAAAAGGAAAAAAAAGGCAGTTTCTTTGGCGGATGTTGCGAGGCTGTAAAAGTGGGCGTGATGAGTCGAGGCCGAAATTCTTGGGTGAGAGTGTGGGCGGGGTGAGGGGGTGGGGGGGTGAGGGGTGGAGGAGTGAGGAGGAGGAGGAGGAGAGGTAGGGTGAGGGGGGGGGAGGAGGAGGGAGGAGGAGGGAGAGGAAGGTGGGGCGGGGAAGAGGGGGTAGGGGAAGGGGAGGAGTAGAGGGAGGGGGGAGAGAGAGGAGGGAGGTGGGAAAGGAGGGGTGGGGAGGAGAGGGATAATGATAATGATAATGATAGTATAATAGTAATAACAATGATAACAACAATAATAATAATAATAATATTGATAACAATAATGCTGATAACATGATAATAATAATAATGCTAATGCTAATAATAACAGTGATAATGATAATAATAATAATAAAGATAATAATGATAATCATTATAATGATAATGACAATAATAATAATGATAATAATGGTGATACAATAATATAAACAATTAATAATAATAACAATAATAGCGATGATGATCATTGATAATAATGATAATATAGTAATAAGACAGTATAAAGCCAACAACCCCCCCCCACTACCCCTCCCCCACCCCAACACCCCCCACCACTCCGCTCCCCCACTTTTACCCCCTTACCCCCCTGCCCTCCTCCCCCACCCACCCCCCTTCCCCCTCCCGCCCCCCACCCACCACCCCACCCACCTTTGATATATACAAAAAAAAAAAAAAAAAAAAAAAAAAAAAAAAAAAAAAAAAACTCGAGGAACTCTTAACCCTTGCTATGTAACCCACCGCCAGTAACCGACGCTGGAACTGCCGCCAAGCCACGCTACAGCCACTGGACCCACCCCCCCCCTCTCCCTCTCCCACCTCCTCTCCCTCTCTCTTCTCGTCTCCTGCTCCGCCCTCCTCTCCCTTCTCTCCTCCTCGGTCGTCTCTTCCTCTCTCTCTCCGCCTTTCACCTCGCCTCCCTCCCTTTTCGCTCCTCCCTCCTACCTCCTCTCCTTTCTCTCCTCTTCTTTCCCCATCACCACCATCCCAGCCTACTTCTATCCACTCACATCTGCCACATCCCAGCGTCATTCTACTCTCCTCCTCCTCCCCCTTCTTCTTCTTCAACTTCTTCTTCTTCTTCTTCTTCTTCTTCTCCTCCTCCTCCTCCTCCTCCCACGCCGAGGTAACTCACTCAATTAAGGGATCGCTTAAGCACATACACACGTGTGGCAATTAGAACATAGAGAAGTTTGAATCTCTCTCCTTCCTTCTCTCTCTCTCTCTCTTTTATCTCCCCCGCTCACCTTCTCCCCTTCTCCCTCCCTCTCACTTCTCCCCTCTCCCTCCCTCTCCTCCCTCTCACCTCTCCGTCCCTCTCATCTTTCTCCTTCTCCCTCCTCTCACCTTCTCCTTCCCTCTCCCTTCTCTCCTTCTCCCCCACCTCCCCCTCCTTCTCCCTCTACAAAACAAAACAAACAAAAAAAGAAAACAAGACAACCCTTAAACCATATACCCCATCCTCTCTCCATACCAAGAACCGCCGCAGAATGAGAGAAGTAGAAGGAATCGAGAAGATAAGAGCGAAGAGGAAGGCGGTTGAAGGCGACCTGCCTCCACCTGCAGCTCGGGAACATTACAGGAAAATATTTCGGGACTGAAAGTAGAGGAGTCACCTTCTAAACATCCAAAGGTCCGCGATGCGATTCCTTTTCTTCAGAATGTTTCGTCTCGTTTTTTTTATTTATTGTTTATAGTCCGTGCGTCTTCTATGTTTTTTGTGTTTTGTTTTCGTATATTTTGGAGTTGGGTATCACGTGATCTGTGATATCTAAGAATAATAATCTCAATGAAAGAGATTAAAAAAGAAAGAAAGAAAAAGAAAAAAAAAAACATTCGTCAGACAAACGATCCAAAAAATACGAAAAACCCGAACACTAGAAAAAAAAAACCAAACGAACGCTAAAAAAAGAAAATACATAAAAAAACGAACGATAAAAAAGGGGAAACACAAAGATATATATAAAAAAAAACATACGAACGCTAATAAAAAGAATGCAGAACGGCTGACGGCTGACGGCGCGTAGGCTACCCGAGCTCTGTCAGGTTCCTCACACATACAAGGCGCTGCACTCACACATAGATTATCCCCGCGCCCAACAACATAATGGGGTAATTATCGTGAGATTAGGTCATTTGCCCCTCTAAACAACCGCGCGAGTTGTTACCGGGTAGAGCTCTCGTTGCAATGTCTATTTTGTCTTCCCCTTCTACTCGTACTTATGGAATTATTATGCTATTTATTTAATTATTATACGTGTGTGTTATTAGAGCTGATTTGTTTGGGTCTTAATGTTGGTTGGTGGTCTAGGTCTGCTCTCTCGTCTCTCTCGTCTCTCGTCTCTCTCCTCTTTTCTGTCTCCCTCTCTCTCTCACCTTTTCTTGTTCACTTCCTCTCCTCCCGCCTGTTCTCTCTTCCCTTTTTCCCTCTCTCCTTCCTTCTCTGCGTCTCCTTCTCTCCTCAGTTCTCCCCTTTTCATCCTCTTATCTCGTCACCTTCAATCTATTCTCCTGTCTCTCCTCCTATCTATTCTTCGCCCTTCTATCTATATCTCTCCTTCCTCCCCTTATCCCATCCCTCCTATCCCTTCCAAGCCATCCTCCTATCCTTTCCCCTTCTTATCCTCTCCTCTCCTGCCCATCCTCCCCCTCCACTTCCTATCTATCCAACCTCTCCTATTCCTCCTCCTTCTATCCTCTTCCTATCCCTCCTCCCCCTTCTATCCCCTTCCTATCTATCCTCCCCCTTCCATCCCCTTCCTCCCCCTCCCCTCCTCCGCCCTACCCTTCCTATCCTTCCCCTCCCTATCCTTTCTCCTTATAAGGGTCAGACGGCCACATCCTCTTCCCCTCGACTTCCCTCGATGAGTCAAGGGCGAGGAGGCACAGTTCCGAGGTAGGAGGAGAAAGAGAGAGAGAGAGAGAGAGGGAGGGAGGGGAGGGGGGAGGGGAGGGGAGGGGGAGGGAGGAGAGGGGAGGGAGAGGAGAGGGAGAGGGAGAGGAGAGAGAGAGAGAGAGAGAGAGAGAGAGAGAGAGATAGAGAGAGAGAGAGAGAGAGAGAGAGAGAGAGAGAGAGAGAGAGAGAGGAAAGGGGGAAAATAGGATAGGGCAATTACGGTGGGTTAGTTCGCTATATCGGGGTCAGCAGGAGAGCTTGGGGGTCGAGCATCTTTGGGAGTCGAAAGGGAAGAGAAGGAGAAGAAGAAGAGAAAGAAAAAGAGAAGAACAGAGGAGGAAGAGGAAGAGAAGGAGAGAGGAAAATGAGAAAGAGAAGAGAGAAGGAAGAGTAAGAAGAGGAAGATAATGATGATGAGAAGGAAAAGAAAATGAGAAGAGGAAACAGAGAGGAGGAGAAGAAGAGAAAATCTCTTATAAAATCTACTAAAGAACAAAAAAAAACAAGAGATTAAAAGATTGAAAGAATGGAAAATCGAAAGAAGGAAATGATGGAAAGAAAGCAAAAATGAATGAACGGAAGCACAAAAATCAAAAAAACGAAGAAAAAACGAAAAATCGAAAACCAAATAAGAAATCAAAAGAAAAAAGAAAAAACGGAAAAAAAAACAATAAAAAACGAAAACAAAAAAATCGAAAAACGAGAAAACGAAAAAAAAAAACGAGAGAGAGAAACGAAAAAAAAAACGAAAAATCGAAAAACACATAGAAAAGGAAAAAAACGAAAAAAGAGAAAACAAACAACAACAACAAAAACCAAAAAGCAAAAAAAAAAAAAAAAAAAAAAAACGAAAAAAAAACGCAAAAATCGCGCAGGAGCACAGCAGGCGGGAGGCGGGAGGCGGGCCCCGCTCGACCTTCCGACGGAGGTTTAAATGTCGAGAGAGGAATCCCGGCGGCTGTTGGGAGATTTATATCATTAATTAGGATTCAGAGCGTCAGTCACAGCTTCGGACGGGGATGGGGCGGGAAGCGGGTTAGGGCGGTGTAAGGGGGAGGGGGTAGAGGGGGGGGGTAAGGGGATAGGGAGGGGGGGGAGGAAGGGGAGGGGGGAGGGGGAAGGGAGGGGTGTAAGGGGAGGGAAGGGGGAGGGGGAGGTGGAGGGGGTAGAGGTAGGGAAGGAAGGGGGAAAGAGGGGAGGAGTAAGGGATAGGGGGGGAGGGGTGTAAGGGGGAGGGGAGGGGGATGAAGAGTGTGGAGTAAGGGGAGAAGAAGGGGTTAAAAGGGATGGAAGAAAGGGGAAGAGGATAGGTAAGGGAGAGGGATAGAGTGGATAAGGGAGAAGGGAGGGAAAGGAGAGGAAGGGGGAAGGTAGGAATGAGTAAGGGAGGGTAGGGTGGGTGAGGGGGGGATGGGAGGATAGGGGGGAGGGGATAGGGGAAGAGGAAGATGGAGAGGGAAGTAAGGAAAAAGGGAAAAGGGGAAGGATAGAAGATAAGCAGAATGAAAAGGAAGGGAGAGGAGAGACAAAGCAGAGAAAGAAAAAACGAAGACGAGAGAGTAGAAAGAGAATGAACAATAAATGGAAGTAGAAAAGGAGGAGTAAAAAGGAAGGGAAAGGAGCGAGTGAAAAGAAAGGGGAGAGGAAGGGGGGTAAAGGGTAAGGGTATGGGGGGTGGGTCAAGTATAAGGGTAATATAAGTATCAGGCTGTAAGGGAAGGGAAGGAAGAGAGAAAGTCCTTCACATACCCATGATGAATCTATATTAGGCTTGGAGTCTCTTCTTTGTCTCTTCTTCCTCTCTTCCTTCTCCTCTTATCCTCTCTTCTTTCCTCTTCCTCCTCCTCCTCATCTTCCTCCTTCTCTTCATCTCTTTAACCTCCTACACTTTTTCCTCTTCCTTCTCCTCCTCTTCTTCCTCTTCTTCCTCCTCTTCATCTTTTTCCACCTCCTACACTTTTTCTTTCCTCCTCCTCCTCCTCCGCTTCTTCTTCTTCTCCTCCCTCTTTTTCCTTCTTTTTCTTCGTCTAATCAGCATCATTATGATCATCATTAGAATTGTTATTATCATTATTACTGATATTGCTATCATTGTTATCATCGTTGTTATTACCAGAAGAAGAGGAACAGAAACAAGAACAAGAAAGAAGAAGAAACAGAAAAAAGAACAACGATAACAAAAAACAAACAAACAAACAAACAATCAACAACAAACAAACAGAAAAAAACAAGGACAAAGAAAAGAAATGGAAAAAAAAGAGAGAGAAAACATTAAGAAAACCGAAAAATACTGTTTAGGCATCGTTCTAATGAGAGAACTACCCCCCCCCCCCACCCCCTGGCTCGCTCCCTCCGCCGCTTCTCTCAATGGCCATTACGTTTTTCATTTCTTATAATTCTATGTAATTGGCGTAAAGGTTATATGGATTGCTAAAAAGGAAAAAAAAAAAAAAAAAGAGGGAGGGGGAGAGGGGGAGAGGGGAGGGGAGGGGGTGGGGGGAACCGTAGTAAGGGGAAGTAGATTTTTTTTTCATATAGCTAGCTCGTTTGTGTTTTTTTTTCTGTTTTCTTATCTTATTTTATTTTATTTATTTATCTATTCTTAGGTTGGGGTTGAGGGTATTTGCTATTGTTCATATTCTAACTGTTTGTTGTTATCGTTAAAATCGGTGTAGTAGTAGTAGTAGTATTAGCATGGTGGTGGTGGTAGTAGTAGTAGCAGTAGTAGTAGTAGTGGTAATAGTAGTAGTAATAATTGTAATAGCAGCGGTAGTAGTAGGAGTAGTAGTAGCAATAGTTAGTATAGTAGTAAAAAAGTAGTGGTTGTGTAGTAATAGTAGTAGTAGTAGCATCATCAGCAGTCATTATCGTTATCACTGTCGTTATCTTTACCACCATTATCATAATTAATATTATTATTCTGAACCTTAGCCTCATAAATGAATTGTGCCGAGTACTGTTAAAAATTCTTATAAACTTTGTCCTTTTTTCTCTTCTTTTCCTCTCTCTCGTTGTGTATTGTTCATTTTGGAAGAAAAAAAAATTAACGAAAAAAATGGAAAAAAGAACCAAATGATTTGTTAATGTTATCGGCGCACCTGCGGTTTCCTCTCTCTTTCTCTTTCTCTCTCCTCTCTCTCTTAACTCTCTATCCTTCACTATCTATCTCTCCATCTCTCTATCTATTATCCATTTCCCATCCTTTTGTCTGTCTGTCAGCAATATAATGTAAGCATGTAATGTTATATGTATATATATATATATATATTATAATAATATATATATATATTAATATGTATATATATATATATATATATATATATATATATATATATATATTTAGTATAGTGTATGTATGTTGTGTGTGTGTGTGTGTGTGTTACAAATATACGTGTATGAATATATGATATATATATTATATAAAATAATATATATATATATATATATATATATATATATATATATAATATAATATACATCACACACACACACACACACACATACACACATATTACGTGTGTGTGCATGTCTGTCTGCCTTTCTCTCTATATCTATCGATCTATCTGTCAATTTATCTATCTATCCACCTATCTATCTATCTACCTTTATATCCAAACGCTGCTAGACTTGGAGATTTTATTTCTTACTGTGATATCGTTAAAAGGCAAACCTCGTTAATATGACCTTTTACTCACGCATCCGATACTACCGCTAATGGTCGGACTAAACGCGTGAATAATTTAGCAAATAGCCTCTCTTTCTCTCTCTGTCTCTGTCTGTCTGTCTCTCTCTCTCTCTTTGTCTCTTTCTCTGTCTATCTCTCCTCTCTCTCTCTGTCTGTCTGTCTGTCTGTCTGTCTGTCTGTCTGTCTCTCTCTCTGTGTATGTGTGTGTGTGTCTATCTCTATATCTCTCTGTCTATCTGTCTCTGTCTCTCTCTCGCTTTCTCTCTCTCTTAAAAAACATCCATCTCATTTCTACGAAAAAAAAAGAAAAGAAAATAGATCCAGTTAACTCCCCCACCCTTTCCTTCCCTTTTATTTCTCTTTTACTCTTCCCTTAACCCCCTTCCCCCCCTGCTCCTCTTTATTTTACTAAATCGCCTGTCCTCCTCTTTCTTTAAAATCCCCGAAATAACATCTTGACAGACCACATCTTCCCCGTTGAATCATCTACCAACACCGATTTCTTCAACTCACACAAGGTCCTCAGTCGGCTAGCTCTTATCACAGGGACAAGCGAACGCCTTAGGAATCATAGGTCCAACGACTTAAAATAATATCATGATTATGTAACGCTTATACGTATAGTAAGATTGGGTTGGGTTGTGGGGATGTGGTCGAGGGTGGGGGTTTTTGGGTTGAAGACGAGCGTTGGGGTTGAGTGTACAGGTGAGGGAGTCCATGATTATGTAGCGCCAACACTCACAGGTAAGGACTGGGGTGGGGGGGGGGGGGTCGGTGGACAAAAAATAAGTTAAAAAAAAAGAATAAACAAGCAGAGAAAAGGAAAAAAAAACTGAAAAGAGGGAATTAGTGAGAGAAAGAAACAAAACCGCAGAGAAAGGAGGCAATGAAGGGGGCAATGAGATAAGGAAATAAAGAAAACATACTCAGAGAGAAATTATAGAATAGAAAAAGAGAAATATATATAGAGAAAGAAAAGACGAAACAGAAAACATTGGATAAATAACCACA
>NW_020869855.1:48843-51343 GCF_003789085.1 Penaeus vannamei
TTTCAACATTAAATGGAATCTTAAACGGGCAAAAAAAAACAAAAAAAAAAAAAAAAAAAAAAAAAAAAAAAAGAAAAAAAAAAAAAAAAAAAAAAAAAAAAAAAATAAAAAAAAAAAAAAAAAAAAAAAAAAAAAAAAAAGATAAAAATACAAATAAAATTAATAATAAAATGCTGCTAACGAAACAAACAAACAAATAAAAAACTAAACTAGCAACTCAACGACAAAAAAACGTAGCTAGATAATTAATGATAATAACAATCATCATCCTAATGATGAAATAATTGAAAATGATAACAATTATCATCCTAATGATAAAAAAATAATAACAATGATAGCTTTGATAATAATAACATACTAATGGTAATGAGATAACGACAACAATAGTGAGCTAATCATAATAACAATAACAAATAAAAATAATCCTAACAACAATAGTGTAACACTAGTAGTAAGCAGCATTATTATACAAATAACATTAGATGATAACAAAAACAAGAACAAAAAATGATAACGATTTATGCAATAAGAAGGAATAACAATTAACAACAACAACAACAACAATTAACAACAGAAAAGGAACACCAGGACGAAACAACGTAAATATTTAAAAAGAATAATATTATGAAGGTCATTAAACCCGAGAATTTGCAATTCAGTTTTGAGAAAATGCGAAATGGCATCGATTTTGCAATAAGGGCGAAATCTGATTGCTTGTTTTGATATCATCTTTATTCGTTCTTTATTTATTTATTCATTTATTTATTATTATTATTATCATCATTTTTTTAATGTATCTGTTTTTTTTTTTTTTTTTTTTTTTTTTTTTGTCTGAGGAAGATATTAGAATTGATACTTTGTTGTTTATTTTATGATTATTATTATCATATTTATCATTATATCTGTATGGTCGATGTCTTTTCTTTTCTTTCTGTTTTCTTCTTTTCTTCTTCTTCTTCTTCTTTGTTCGGGATATTAGATGCAAAATATACGACTCTTTAAGATACTTTATTTTTTTTTTTTTTGATAATTTACACTGATCTACACGAAAGATAGAGAGAACAGCGAACGAGACACAGAACGATATAGTAGATAGATAGATGAATAAAGATAGAAAGTGATAGAAGAGAGAGAAGAGGGAGGGAGATACGGATAGAGTCAGAGGGACAGATAGATAGACACACACACACACACACACACACACACACACACACACACACACACACACACACACACACACACACACACACAACAAACACACAACACACCACACACACAACACACACCACAACACACCACACACACATAACACACACTAACACAACATCACAACACACACCCACACCACACACAACAAACCCCCCCCCCCCCCACACACACACACACACCTCGTCTCACTCCCTCTAAAAGCACAAGTAACACAGGTAAGCCGAAAGCTCCTCTGCGATGAAAGAGCCTGGCACCCGGGAGTGGCCATTCAGGACTCAAGATGGGCTCCTTAATGAGGCACCTGAATGTCAAGTAGAACGTAAATTGTTTACAACTTAATCTATGTGTGTTTTGCGTAGATTGTTACACTGGCGCTGCTCTCTGACGTTGAGTCTGGTGGTTATTTTAGTATAGGCGCACTCACGCATGAACACACACACACACACGCACAACAACATACACGCACACCGGGGCACACACACACACACACACACACGCAGCACACTAACACACACACCACACGCACTAACACACACACACACACACACCACACACCACACACACACACCACCACACACACACACACACACACACCACGCACACACCACACAACGCACACCAAACAACACACACACACACACACATACAGAGAGAGACAGAAACTCATGATACAACACAGAAGAGAAACAAGGAACAACAAGAACAAACACCTTTGCTTTCGTCCCTTTCTTAACGTGTTATTTCACACTGCATTGTTCTCCCTTGTTATCACATTAAATCGTTTCCACCACTTCTCTCTTTTTTTGTTCTTATTCGTGTTCTTAGAGTGTTTCTTTCCTCCACATTTCGTTCATTTCACTTAACGTTTCGATTATCTTCAATCTTCCATTTCTTCTTCTTCTCATGTTTTATCCCTTCCTAATCATTTTCATTTCCTTTTCGTCTTCTTCTCTCTTTTCTTCTCCGTCTCCACTATCTTCATTCACCATTTTCTCTCTTCCGTTCTTCGTCTCCAACCCATTTTTAAAAATATTTTCGTGCAGTTATTTCTAAATATTAAATCCCTTTCATATATATTTTTTTATAATTTCGTCCTCTGCCTCCACTTTCTCCTCCTCCCCCCCTCCCCCCCCTCCCCCCCTCCTTCCCTTCTTTTCCCCAACCGCTTTTTTTTCCATTTTCCTTATTCATATATTCCTCTTTTTATATCCTAATTCCCTTTCATAGTTTTTTCCCTCCTTCTCCTTCTGAGATTCTAATATCTTGGCACTCAACCCCTTCCAAGATGTTT
>NW_020869855.1:63843-68843 GCF_003789085.1 Penaeus vannamei
GCAGAAGGAATATAAAGCAAAACCTCTTTCTCGAGAATGGAAACCAAAGTACTGAAAGATAAAATAATCCTTTATAACACAGATTTATACTTACATTTCATAGAAAATTTACTCTTCCTTAAAGAAAAAAAAGGGTAGAAGACATACATTTTATATCATTTTCAAACTTAATGAAAAACAACCTTTACCACTGCCATAAAGGAAAAACAAACAAACAAAAAATATATAAAAATGAACAATAATAATAATAGAAAAACAAAATATCAAACAAATTACCATCTGATATCACACGGACAAATAACAAAATTATGATTATCCTGTGTTTTGTGGCTTACATTTGTGTGGCAATAACGGTCAATTTTAAATCGGATTTTTAAAATACAAAGGAAAAAGGACTTTACGTTGGACCATATTTTAAAGGCAGTTACGATAAACATAAACATTTAAACACAATGGAAATGCATTATGGCGACGTATAAATGCGTGCATATATAGTTAAAAAAGAAAATTCCTATGATATGTATATGTATAAATCGAGACAGAAGAACGGAAAAGAGAGAGAGAGAGATAGAGAGAGAGATAGAGAGAAAGGGAGAGACAGAGACAGACAGACAGACAACCAGCTAGACAGACAGTGAGCCAGAGAAGAAAGAAAGAAGAAAAGAGAAGAGAAAGGAAATAGACAGATAGAAAGAGAAGAGAAAAAAAAACAATTATTAAAAAGCTTATGATAACAACCATACTACTATACCCAATAAACAACACCCCAAGCAACATTAACAACATTAACAACAGTCCAACTACAACCCACCCCCTCTCTCACCCCGACCCAATAAATAATATTATCAACAGTCCAACTACAACACCCCCTCCCATCCCACCCACCGACCCAAGGACAAAACAACAACAAAACAACAACAACAACAACAACAAACATTAATGACAGGGATAATGACCATAACACGGTGGCGTGAAAGACCACAAAATCCTACAGAAGACTCCCCGAAATCACACGCAAGAGTCCGCCAAAAAAGGACTTTAGACTCTCACAAATCATGATAACTTCTGATCTTGTTTTGACAGTGAAATGTCCGGGAATATGATAAACAACGCGTGCTAAAAAGAATTTGAAAAGAGAAAATAGAAACTTGGATAATAGCCAGTTACAAAGGCGAGAGGGGTCGTTAGGGTTGTCGCTGATACACATGTATACATATTGTATGTATAGGTGAACATGTGTATGTGCACAATAATACAGATTTTGTGTGTGTGTATGTGTCCGTGCGTACGTGATGTTATGTTTTGGTAGGTTTAGTTAGTTGGTTGGCTGACAAGATAACTCAGAAATTAATTAACAGATTATTATCATTTTATTTATTTATTTACTTTTTTAAATTTTTTTACCATAGATGTGTCTTAGCGTAACTTAGATCATAACCCGGATCCTTTTTTTTTTTTTTTTTTTTTTTTTAATGATAGCATCAGTTAACACTATACACAGGATACATGCTATTATTATTACCTTTATTACGTCCACCAAAGAGGTCATGTTTACGGACGTCTCCAGTGTACTTGGGAAAGAGGTGATTTTAATGTGATTCTTCTAGTGTTAATGATTTAATTGTTTCGGTGACTCCATTGCCTTGGCGGAGGTATGCGCTCTCGAAGTGCTTCTAATTATAGTTGTTATCCTAATTGCTATTATTATTATTATTATTACCCCTATTGTTATTATTATTATTATTATTATTATTATTATTATTATTATTATTATTATTATTATTATTATTATTATTATTATTATTATTATTATTATTATTATTATTATTATTATTATTATTATTACCCTATTATTATTACCCTTATTAATTATTATTATTATTATTATTTTTTATTATTATTATTATTATTATATTATTATTATTATTATTATTATTACCCTATTATTATTATTACTATCATCATGATTATTACCACTATTATTATTAGTAGTAGTTAGTATTATATTATTTTATTATTATTTATATTATTATTATTACTCATTATCATTATTATTACCACTATTATTATTATTATTATTATTAACCCTATTATTATTATTACTATCATCATTATTATTATTATTATTATTATTATTATTATTATTATTATTATTATTATTATTATTATTATTATTATTATTATTATTATTATTATTATCATCATCATTATCATCATCATCATCGTTATTATTATTTGCTATAATTGTTATTAACATTATCATTATTATTCTCATTATCATCTCTATTCTTATCTTTATCTTAATAGAAAGGAAAGTTTTAGATCCCTTTAAAAGCAAAGATGAAAGGAACGAATAAAAGAAAAAAAGAAAGCGAAGAGGAAAAGATTGAAGAAGGAAGAGAGAAAGAAAAAAAGGTGAGGATGAGAAAAGTTCCAAAAAGATAAAACGAAGTAAAAAAGAGAGAGAAAGAAAGGAAAGAAAAATGAAGAGTAAAAATATAGAAGAAAGCAGATGAAGAAAATGGAGTTAGAAAGAAAATTTTCGTTCAAGAAATGGACACAAAAAGAACAAATGAACAAGCAGAGAACTAAAAAGTAAGTAAGAATAGAAATAAGAATAAGAAAATGAATCTTAAGGAGGGTCTCGAAGTCGCCCTCCCCCCCCCCCCCCCCACTTCCCCCCGACCTTTTGCATCTTCTTTTTGAGACGCTGTTTTTCTCTCTTTTCGTCTTTTCGAAAACAGAGAGAAAGAGAAGGAAGGAGAGAGGTAAAGGGGAATGGATGTAGAGAGAGAGAGAGAGAGAGGGGGGGGAGAAGATAAGTAGATAGAGAGAGAGAGAGAGAGGATGGGGGGGAGGGGGGGAGAAGATAGGTAGATAGATAGGATAGATAGACAGACAGACAGACAGAGATAGAGAGAGAGGGGGAGGGCGGAAGGAGGATAGGTAGATAGATAGATAGAGAGAGAGAGAGAGAGAGAGATGAGGTGGAGAGGAGGAGGAGAGAGATAGATAGAGATAAAAACAGATAGGTAGATAGACAGAAAAAGAGAGAGGTGGAAGGAGGAGAAGGAGAGATAGAGAAATAGATAGATAGACAGAAAAAGAGAGATTGCTGAGGCTTCTTCAGACGTAAATATTTCACACGAATAATAAGAAAAAAAGTCTTTTCTCTTTAGCTTTGATAAAAAAATAAGGTTACATCTACTTGCTTACGGTTTATCTACCCATTCAATTTGCATATCTATTTTAAAGATAATTAAGGGAAACGGATAAAATGCCACGAAAAATAATGACAAGGTCTAATAATAATAGTAAAAATGATAATAATAGTAATAATTTAATAATAATAATAATAATAATGATGATACTACTGCTACTACTACTACTACTACTAACTACTACTATAAAGATAAATAATAGTAATAATAATAATAATAATAATGATAATGATAATGATAATGAATGATAATGATAATGGTAATGATAATGAATGATATATATATATGATAATTTATAATTAATGAATTATGATTATCATTAATTATTCATAAATAATAAGTATAATATAATCTAATGATATAATATAACCTTAATCACATCCGAGCTTTATTCTTGCAGTTAAATACAATCCTGGCTTTACCCAACCCGCGTCTATAACATCATAATCCCTTCCCCATTGTGAACAGAATATGAACAAGAAACACCCAAACTTCATCATAAAAATCCTCACCAACAAACAACATCACCTCATTAACATTAATGAGCAAATGAGACACACATAATTTTATCTCCAGATGTCATTAAGACTAATTACACCCTCTCTTCCTGTGTCATTATATTAGTACAAGTGTTAATAAGATGAATCAACTTCCTACGCAGAGAACAAGTGTCTTGTGTCGAGAATGGAGCTCAACTTTCTGCCCCAAAAAAGGGGATTTAATTGAAGAAATAAAGGTTTACAAGCGAGTGTTTCAAATGTGGAAATAAAGCTGGTTTAAAGTGCTCGTGAAGCGAGTTGTGTCTCGCGGGGGAAGGGAGAAGGAAGGAGGGGAAGGAGGAGAAGGAAGAAGAGAGGAAGGAGGAGGAGAAGGAAGAGGAGAAGGGGGAAGGATGAAAAGAGGAAGAAGGTGAAGGGGGGGATAAGGAGAGGAGGAGAAGGGAGAAGGAAGAGGAGAAGAAGGAGGAGGAGACGAAGGGGAGGAGAGGAAGGAGAAGGGGGAAAGAAGAAGAGACAAAGGAGGAGAAGGGGGAAGGAAGAGGAGAGAAAGGAAGAGAAGAGGAGAGGAGGAGAAGCGGAGAGGAAGGATGAGAAGGAAGAGGAGAGGAAGGAGGAGGAGACGAAGGAGGAGAAGGGGGAAGGAAGAGGTGAGGAAGGAGAAGGGGGAAGGAAGAGGAGAGGAAGGAGGTGAAGGGGGGAGGATGACAAGAAGGAGGAGAAAGGGGGAGGATGAGAGGAGGAAGGAGAAGAAAGGGGGAAGGAGTAGAAGGGGGAAGGATGAGAAGAGGAAGGAGGAGGAGGAGAAAAGGAGGTGAAAGGGGAGGATGAGAAGAGGAAGGAGGAGGAGGGAGAAAGAAGAGGAGAGGAAGTAGAGAAGGGGGAAGGAAGAGGAGACGAAGAAGGAGAAGGGGGAAGGATGAGAAGAGGAAGTAGAGAAGGGGGAAGGAAGAGAAGGAAGAAGGATGAGTAAACGAAGGAGGAGAAGGGAAAAAGAAAGAGGAGACGAAGCGTGAAAATGGAGAAGGGAAAGGATTGAGAGAAGGGAGAAAGAAGTGAAAACCGATGGAGATGGAAAAGGAAGAAGAGGGGGAGAAGGGATAAGTAAAAAAAGTCAGAAATGGAGGAGGAAAAAGAAGAGGGAATGAAAAGAAAATGGAAAAAAGAGGGAATGGAAAGAAGATAATATCTTTAAAGGGGTGAATCCCTGATGTGTCATAGAGTGAGGGGGGGAGGGAGAGGAGGAGGAGGAGGAGGAGAGTGAAACGAAGAATGGGAGGAG
>NW_020869855.1:97558-110484 GCF_003789085.1 Penaeus vannamei
TATTTTGTATTACTATCAGTACTTCAAATGGAACTCCTTATTCTTATTGGCACTATGTATAAGTCAAGTCACAAATATGTCATTTGCGACTCCCGAAGGGGGAGATGATATATATATCCATATTTATCATATATTACAATGTAAAATATTAATCCAGTGTTAACTAAATGGCATCATCGTTCACCCTACTACAAGGGGAGCCATTCTTGTAAACATCACGAGTCGCACGTCTGTTATCCGCCTTCTAGAATAAACGAAGATCCCACTTGATAGCTGTTTATTAAGAACCTACCACTGCTACAATCATACACAATACAATTACCACACTTTCCTCTAATTCACCATCCAATCACCACAGTCCAATTCGTCATGCAATCACCTCGCCCACGCTCAACATGCAATCACCACATTTATCACACAATCACCCAAGAATTCACCACGTAATCATCTTAACATAATTGATCATGTAATCAATAATTCTAATTCACGACGCAATCACCTCACCCCAACTTATCAAGCACTCACAACCGAAATCATCAGATAATCTCACTTTATTTCATCATCACCATCATCAATCACCAAATAAATCACCACACTTTATTTCACCTCAACCTTCATCAAGCACCAAATAAATCACCACACTTTATTTTACCTCGCAATCACCACCATTCCACGCAGAACGACCGTCGTGCAGACGCGGATTCACGGGGCGTTCGCGAAGGCCAATCGCGAATCCGGACGAGAAAAACCTGAACTGGACAGGTAAACAACTGTTTTTTTCTGTCGAAGGGAGAGAAACATGGAATGAAGTTGCATTGCGAGTCGAAAAGAGGTTGGTTTGCTTGCTGTCAGAACGGCTTGTCTGCTGGGAAGTGTCTGCCGGGGAATCGGGCGGCGGTTGTGCTGTTATTGGACTCGCATATTAATAACCAAATTTTGATGGATTTCAGGGACATTGTTGAAGGATTTGAACAGGATTTAATGGATTTCAGCAGCGTTTGGTGGAGTTTGACTTGTTAGTAGATTAAACTGATTAACGAATGAAACAGGCTTTAGCAAAAGAGCAAAAATATTGATGCAGTGCCTCAAATACAACCATAAGTAAATATTGTTGTTTTATCATAAAAATATCAGTTTCTATCAACTGTATCAACAAATGTATTAAGCATAAATATTTGGGGATTTGTAGCATGTTCCTTTGAGACATTAGATGACAATTGTAATTATTTGCTATTCCATTTGTTTTTAATTTGAAATGGTTTCCTATTCAGTTTTGTTTCATGAATGCCATAATTATTTTTTATAAATCCTATTTTCAGATAAGGTACAGTGTTAATACAATTTGTAATTTTTTTTGTGATAACAGGAGTTTCACAGACATTATTCATAAACTCCCCTATGGCCTGATCTTATTAGAATGAATCCGGGTTTCATTTCAGAATTAAACCTTTACCAGGTTGGTAAACATTCAAATGCTTGCAGTGACGCTGATCTGGAGTTGTAGCTATGATAATTTTTGCTCGCACCCAATTTTCTTTCTCGCTGATATTTGAATATTTGAACCTGCTGGTGTACCAAGTCCTTAGTGATTGTAGTTACCGCTAAAATCATCATCATCATCATCATCATCATCATCATCATCATCATCATCATCATCATAATCATCATAATCATCATCATCATCATCATCATCATCATCATCATCATCATCATCATCATTTTATTTTTATTACTATCATTGTTATTATTATTATTGTTATTATTTTTAATATTATTGTTCTTATTGTTATAATGATAATTCTTATCAGCATCATGATCATCATAATAATCACTTATATTATTGATTATCACTTTTATTACTATCATTACTATTATTATTACTTTTATTGCTATGATTTTTATTATTATTATTATTATTATTATTATTATTATTGTCATTGTCATTGTCATGTTATTGTTATTGTTATTTTTTTTTTATTTATCTTTATTTTTAATGTATTATATTATTATTTTTATTATTATTATATTATTATTATTATTTATTATTATTATTATTATTATTATTATTATTATTATTATTATTATTATTATTATTATTATTATTATTATTATTATTATTATTATAACAATAATAATAATGATAATGATAATGGTAATGATGATAATAATAATAATAATAATAATAATAATAATAATAATAATAATAATAATAATAATAATAATAATAATAATAATAATAATAATAATAATAATGATAGTAATAGTAATAATGATAATAATAATAATAATAATGATAATAATGATATTATTATTATTATTATTATTATTATTATTATTATTATTATTATTATTATTATTATTATTATTATTATTTGATATATTATTATTATAATTTTCATTATCATTATCATTATTATTGTTATTTTGTTGTTGTTATTGTTATTATTATTGTTATTATGAATATTATTATTGTTGTTATTGTTATTATTATCATTATCATTGTCATTTTTATTATCAGTATTGTTATTATTATTGTTGGTATTATTATTACTATCATTATTATTGTTATAGTTTGTTATTGTTATTATTATGGTTATTTTTATCATCATCATTGTTATTGTTGCTGTTATTATTATTACCATTATTTTCATTGTTATTGATTTTTATTATTATTATGTTATTGTTGTAATTGTTTATTATTATTATTATATCATCATCACCATTGTCATTGTTATATTATCATTATTATTAATATCATTATTATTGTTACTATTATTATTATTATTGATATTATTACTATTTATTACTATTACTATTACTATTACTATTACTATTACAACTATTACTATTACTACTATTACTATTACTATTATTATTATTATTATTATTATTATTATTATTATTATTATTATTATTATTATTATTATTATTATTATTATTATTATTATTATTATTATTATTATTATTATTCATCTTCACTATCATCATCATCATCATTATTCATATTATTGTTATTATTAAATTGTTATCGTTGTTTATGTAATTGTTATAACCAATATAGGAATTACTATTACTGTTATCGTTAGTAAGTAATATTGTAACCAGGGACGATATTACTGTTGATAATGATATTACTGCTATTATGTTATTTGATAGTACCATTCTCTATAGTAAAAAAAATTGAGTTACTGAGTTGTAAAATTATCTTTCCAGAAGAGGCAAAAAGTTGGTAATATCTCAGAGCTCAGATCCAAGGGATGGATGGAGGGAAAGGTGAGCGTCGTGGAGGCAAGAGCTGGCGGAAGGAGAGGGAGGAGCGGGAAAGGAAGAGGGTCAGCACCAAGGCAGCAAACATCTCCAAAGGTATCTTCATGTTTTTGCAGCTTCACATCACTTCTTACAATTTCTGTGCCAGTCTCTGTTGAGATTCTATCAGTGGTGAGAGAAACCTCAGCAGCAATTTTGACTTTAGTGAAAAATCTGATATTTGATACTTTTTTTACAACAGCTTCTTTTTCCTCTAATTTTCTTGTGTGAAAGCCATTGCTTAATTCTTCTTAGAATCTTGCAAAGTTTTTCTCTAAAGAATTCAGTTTATACCAGCTTCAACTCTGTCTTTACCTAAAACTTCTCCAATACTTTTACTGTGAATGGCAGAAACAAACTGAAATATCAAGCTAAGAAGAATGTCACATGGATTTGTAGTACTGTATTAGCACAATATTTGTCAAAAGCTACTTTTTAAATTTCTGATGTAACTTTTTGGCTGCACAAGTTATTTCATGTATTAATAAGTGTAGTTTTTCTCTTCGATTATTATAGTGCCATTGCATTTTCCTTTAAATCTATGCCAAGATATTGAGTGTTGGGCAACTTTCTTATTTTCAACTTGTGAAGGTATTACAATAGAGGAAAAGTGTCTTACTTTTGGTCATTCTGTCCCTTAAAGTATATCTTATTTTTTAAGGGTATTTAGTCATGACATTTGTATACAGAGCTTAAGTTTTTTTAATGTTTGCACACCCATACCCACATTCATACTCATGCCCATGCCCAAGACCGCCGACAAGGGGGGGTAGCAGGGCAACAACCACAGGGCCCAGGGGGCCCATAAAAATTTATGGTAGTTGCTCATTTGAGACCGAGATCAACTAACTCAGCAAATTTATAGGGTGTATTTATACTAAAACAATGTTACAGCTGAATGGAAAAACACTCTACCGTGTTCATACTATGGTAGAAAAACCCACAATGCATAAACTAGATTTATTGAAGAAAGTGAGACAACAGTTTCGGAAGATGGAATCAAGGACGATTCCGAAACTTTTGTCTCACTTTCTTCAATAAATCTAGTTTGTGCATTGTGGGTTTTTCTACCAATGTTACAACTGTTAACTTTAATAAATGTAAGGGAAAATTGGGCATTTTCTATTTGAAAAAGGCATTTCCCACCTAAAAAGGATGTGGCCCTGAGGGCCTGGCCCTCTTTGCCCCAGGGCCCTGGCCGCCTGACGGCAGCCCTGCCCATACCCATACACAAACTAACACCCATGCCCTCACCCTCACCTTCACCCACCACCCACTCCCACTCCCACTCTCCACTCCCACTCCCACTCCCACTCCACTCCCTCCCCCACTCCCACTCCCACTCCCACTCCCACTCCCACTCTCCCCATCCACTCCCACTCCACTCCCACTCCCACTCACTCCTACTCACACCCACTTCCACTTCCCACACACCCACTCACTCTCCTCCTCACTCTCACTCTCACTCTCACTCTCACTCTCACTCTCACTCTCACTCTCACTCTCACTCACTCACTCACTCACTCACTCACTCACTCACTCACTCACACACCTGAGTAGACTTCACTCATGGGTATATTCTTTCATTCATATGATTATAAAGTAAACAACCTTCTGACTTGCAGATTCAGAAGAGAAGAAAGAGAACGACGACCCAGAGAGTCGCAGAGAGGAGGAAATGGCCAAGAAGAAGCTAGATGAAGAAAACAAGCTAAAGCAGCAAGAGGAGCTTGCAGCCCTGGCAAAGGAAAAGGAGGAGGAAGAGAGGAAACAGAAAGAGGAAGAGGAAAGACAGCAGAGGGAAGAAGCAGCCAGGAAGTTGGAGGAGGACCGAGTGAGTTATTATTTTTATGATTATTATTGACTCAATAACTACAGATTTATGTACTGTCCCCAGTAGTTTTCTTTGAATTTTGTTACATATGTGCTCAGCTACCAAAGAGTTGTAAGTGATCGGTCCTGATTTCCCCTTTCCTTGAAATAGCAGGAAAATGTATTTTTTCTTCTGATACTATTGATGTTGATACTGTTATTATTCTTAATGATATTATTATTATTGAGTTATTATTAAAATATTGATGATATTAAAGATAATAGAATAATACAAAAGAAGCTTTCCAAAAATCAAGGAAAAGGGTAAACAGGGGAGATAGGTAGGACTAATGATTGACTCCTTGGTGACTAAGCACTTGTAGAGCCATATATGTATAATGACAATAAATGACCTTGTATTACTGTAAGCATGGTATGCATTCTTGTCAAACAGGGTGGTTAGGTTAACCCATCAACGACGGGTAAAAATTTTGTCAAGTTTACGTATGCACCGGCTTGTTGGCGCGCACTGGCAGTTTCCCCTGTTTGTGCCCGGCTCGATCGGTAGTTTGCGAGCGACATATAACACCTAAAATCTTTTATTTTGCTATTATTTATAAAAATATTAAAATTTTGAAGGTTTACCTTCACTTTAGGTGCCATTGCCTAAAATCTTTACCATATAAATGAAGCCGCTACTAGTGGAGAAAAACAACCTCTTTCCGACGAGCCAGTAGCGCGGGAATGGGCATGGCATGATGCCCCCGGCGTTTGGTCCACAACAGCCATGGCATGTACGCACGTGACGCCCGGCGCCAATGGGTTAAGGGATTAACCCCTGACAGAGAACTATGCGAGAAAGAAAGAATAAATGATAATAGTAATAGTAATAAGAACTGCACTAAAGTTTAGCTCTACATTGTGACGGTATTTCATGGACACAACATGAATTATTTCTACACATGATGATGATACATATCTTATATTAAAGTCTTACTTTTTCAGTTGATAATGATAATACTTTAGAAATCACCTTTTGATTTTATGATACATCTCATACGTTTTGATGAAAATTAATTAATAGTTTAATTTTGTGTCTAATTGAAGTATACATAAATATGCATAACATGTATATTTATTTTCTTTTTTCAGGTATTCCTTTTAAATTACATTCAAGAGTGTGAAGAACGTCTTGCTAAGAAGAAAGAACTTCGTGCACAAAACTTAGCAGTTGTAAAAGACAGACCAGAACTAAACACAGCTCTTCTAGACTCAAGTTTAAAGAAAAATACAGCATTTATAAGGAAATTGGTTTGTTTAGAAATTATGTTGTTGCCTTTGTATTTATTTATTTTGTTTTCTAAATTTACAATTTGTAAAAAGTAATGAATGTAATTTTTTTGGGGGGAACATTTATTTCAGATCTGGTAATGATAAATTTCAGCCTGTTATCATTAAATCATCCACATACTTTGTTTATATAAGAACTCATAAAGTCTACCAAGCTATTTAGTTCAAGGAGAGTATCTATCTATTCTATCCATGATGTTTAACTATTAGAATTTGTTATATGAAAGAGATAACAATTTTGATGTCTCCTTATAATCAAAAGTTTTGATACTGGCTCTGTTCATTTCTTCCTATTGTTCTACCTGCTCCTTTCACCGTGCAGAAAAACCTAACTGAGAGCCAGCATGACTCCCTAGTGAAGGACCTCCAAAGCCTAAACCTGACAAAGTATGTGAGTGAGGTTGCACAGGCTGTGGTGGAGACCAAGCTGAAGATGTCAGACATATCAACGGCTGTCCACCTGTGCTCACTCCTACACCAGCGCTACCATGACTTTGCTCCAACACTCTTGGAGAATTGGCAAAAAGTTCTCACTCCAAAGAAAGATGAAAAGGTTTGTGTTGGAAATGGTAACTTGATTTTTCTTTTCACTCTAAGATTATTTTCATAAATGTGAATTCCTCCACATGAATTAGTTTTTTCTGCGGGTGAATACAAGATCCCTAGCATCTATACTTAGTATGTTATGTTGCACCTGCAGGTCAGACAAATTAAAATACATTCTTTATAAGTAAAGAAGAGCGTGATGAATAGGATTGCAATGCAATTGGGGTTGTAAGGTAAAATTAAAGAGTGAAAGATAAAGAGTAAATAAAAAAGAGGGAAATAAAAGAGAACCAGTTTAATACTGTTATGGATGATATCTCTTTTCCATCATATGTCTGGTCAATATTTAACTCTTAAATGGAGGAAGTGTTACTTAAGTTTACTTAGTTCTCTGAAGAGCCATCTAACCATATTAGCATATTAATTGTTGAACAACAAATGATGTGTAGAAACCACATACATGTGAGAAAGCAGAATTGTAAAGGAGGTCACAAAGCATATGTGAAAGAGTTAATATCAAGATCAAGACAAAGAAATTTATATTATTGGAAAGAGGTAAAACAGTTGTTGTGGGGGGTTTAGGATACCCTAAGTTGGACACACGCAGCGTCAACATGTTGTTGTTGTGCGGGGGTTTAGGATACCGGGCGGCTACCCATTAGGTCCCGCTGGGCCTTGGCGTTATTGCCTTTCTTGGGCCGGGCGACTAAGTTTTCGGTATTCTTGTTGCTCTCGCCTTTTGGTTCGCATATCGCATGCGCAAGGCTCGTTCCATCCCCTTGGATCGCTTGAGGGACCGAAGTTGGTTCCGTGACACTTCGGTTAGGACGCTGCGACCGAGAACTGGGTGGTGTCATTGTTCTCTTCGGCCGCCCCGGGCCACAAAGAGACACACTGGGCTTCTTTATATAATGGTTAAGGACTTATAATTCGTTAGGAAATTTGTTGCTGGAAAGGAGTTAGCGAACTTGAAGGAGGGAGGTATATGGCTGGTGTGTAAGTCCAGGTCCACAGTCGCCACGTAGCCCTCTGGAGTACGCTAGTGGCACGTCACGGAGTGGATATATCCACACTGGTGATTCGGTGTAATCATACTCGTTCACGCAGTATTTGGTATCCCTTATCGGGGACAAGCTCTTACGGGACTAGCGCTAGTGAGTGGGACCTAGTTCTTTTACCAATAGTAGTAAAGTAAAAGAGAGAGAGACACACTACATGGCACATACGCAAGGATGATTTCTTTTCTTTATTAGGCGGCGACATGTAAGGACTGTGTTCACCCTGGGTCTTCAAGTCTAAGCTCTAGTATCAGGAGATGTGAGGGCATCGAGGTTGCAAATCATACCTCTCCTCTGACTACAACTTGACCACTGATACATACTGCCCTCCTGTGTTTCAGCTGACAACTCATAGGTCCATGCATACTTAACGACTACTCTTCGCATCCAGCAACCACTTTCTCTTTGCGTTCCAATCTTTACTTCGTTCAACATCTCGCCAACTGCACAGCTTATCATTTGATCTGTCCCTTCGCGTGTTCATTGCTATCTGCTTTAGATTTCTTAATTGTACGCGCCTCTTTCTAGGCTGAGTACCTTCACTCCAGCATTATCCACGTATCACATCTTCCTCCTGCCCTGCATTCTCTTCTATTCTCGAACTTCCACCTGTTTATGTACAAACTTGTCTTGAGTAGCTTCGATTCTTGTCTTGGGCCAAGTTCCTTATACGCAGTGGGTAGGGAATTAATGATGGCTTTAGTAGATGGTGACCTCCTTAATAGGTCATGACTTACTTTTGTTAGTGTATCAAACCCATTTCAACATAGGTAGGATTTGTCCTACCAAACAAGTATCAGGATTATAACGTGTCCTTTACAGTCGTTGTTCTGGTGTCTATATTTACTATTCTTTAGTTCTACATATATATACTCTCATAGCTCACTTTGTAGTGTGTCTCTGCCTTCTTGCACCACTGATCTGTGAGGTTGACAGTGGCAGTTCAGTTGCGTACATTTGCTATATATCCTGCCCAAGAGTCCAGCCTCGTTTACACGCCTATATTTGCCAAAGTAGGATTGGTTTTCACGAGTAACATGACCTTATCTTGTCATTGGTTCATTCCATTGAAGTGTTGGGGTTATATTAAGATACGATTCGCTCGTCCATATTCTTGAATCTGACTCGCTATTAGTATCACTCATACCTGTGTTGTTGTCGTATTTTCTTTATGTATCAGTTATTAAATAGACTTGGTAGAGTATTTGGCCATTATGCCAAAATGCTGTCACTAGGTATGGGTATTGTATTTCAGTGTCAGAATCGTCCTGCTGCCTTTCGTGTTTAATGTGATGTCCACCTCATCATGTTCATAATTATGATAAATGTTATATTAATTGCTAGTGCTTCATGTGTAGAAGTGAGTGTTAGAGTTATACTCTGGTTACTATATTGTATTATTGTATATAAACAAGATCTTTTTGTTTCGACTCCTTTGACCTATTTATGGGTCTCTGAAATTATGGATTGTGGGTTAATGTGAGCTAGTTTCAACGAGACTTCCAATTACTAGGACTTAATTCACTTACCTGAGGCCAGACAGGAAGCATGATGCAAAGAGTTTATTTTCTTCTTCTACCTTTTCCAAACTGTCCGCTTCCGGTTCTGTCGGATGAAGCTCTATGGATTTCGCATTTATCATTAGTCTCTCACGCCAGTATACTTCGTATTACTCGATGGCTTGAAGGTTATTGTATAAATATCCTGCCTATACAACTTACTTCCCTTCGTTCCTCCTGTAGAGTCTGGATATTATTTTTTTTCTTTTCTTCGTGGTATAATCATAAGTGGGATACATCATAATTATACTGTGATGTATTCTCTTAAGTATGCTTAACTCTATTACCAATCTCATTCTTCCTTTATACCTACTCATATATTGCACCAGCTTAATCTATATTAACATTCCAACTCTTTTATTATTATTATCTATTATTATTATTATTATATTATTATTCGTTCTCACCATCTACTCACCTAGTTGCTTGATACCACATCTCTTGGTTCGTTGATGACTGCAACCATCCTACTCTCTATACTCACTATTCTATCATCTCTATAATATGTGTACCATACATTATCTATTACTCTCTTCTACTTGGCAGGAGGTAAGATAGGGTTTACTTTCTCAGAAAATTTAATGTATTACTATTTTGTAATATTTATTATTTCCCTGCCGGAATCCTCAGTGATATGATTGAAACTTTGAACTCATTTCACTAAACTCAAGTTTTGTGTGATGCCTTCATGTGTCATAGTGAGAATATTTGCTCTGCTACATTATTATTATTATTGATGTATTATTATCTTCACTAGGATCTCTGCTAGTTGCCTAATTCCTCATCCTTCAAGTTTTTATTAATGCTCTGATAATTCTATCCTGTTCACTCATACTCCTGGTCATATCTTACTCTATCCTACGTTCTTTCACTCAATCTCGGGCGGTTATTTATCCCAACACAACCTCCCATCGTCTTCTCTTCTCATTGTCGCCTGTAACATTACTATTCCCGTCTCTTCATTCCCCATATCCATTCCTTACCTGCTCCCACGTTGATATTTATTGCATGCTTATTGGTTGTAATTTTACATCTATTATTCTGTTTCATAACAGTGTACCTTTGCTCAATCCAGTATCCCATCCCTTATCTTGTTCATATAATTCTTCCTCATATTAACTTTCTACCACTGCAATTCCATGGTACATTACAATTATCTAATTTGCCCTGGAATTGCTTCTCGTCTGCTAAACTTTGTTCTCATACTAGCCATCATTCAACACTTCTTTTTGTTTAACTTTAAAGTTGATTTGTTTCATTGATGCGTCTTCTGTGTGCTACTGTTAATATTATTTATTCATTTATTGATTGTTTTCTGATACTGTCGGCACGTCCACAGCTACACTCGCTTATTTTAGATCTCCAGTCCTTCCTGGTTTTGCTCCTTAAAACTCTTTCATATTATTACTTAATTTTACTTCTATGATTAAATCTGGTTTTTTATGTTTTGCAACCGGTTATTATTGGTTCAAGCATTTTAATGCACTACCTTCTTTTACATTTCATAAATTCTTCTACTTAGATATTATTGCTCGATAACACTTAATATCTTGGTATGACATCTGGATAGTAATTTTTATTACTTTATATTCCATCTCTAACAGATAATATCATAATTCATTTTATTCAGCTGGTTCATTACCATCTTTTCGCCTCCTTGAGTTATATGCTACATATATTCGTATAAATGTATATATCATATTCTGGAGTTTATTACAAAGTAAAATAATCTGACCATTTATTCGATGTCAGACCAATCACTACATTCTCTATATTGGTCTTTGTGTTTCATAACAGTACTTGTTATTATCCATCAGGCGGTCTAATTTATTATAAATGAAGCCATATTACATGTTGATAAATGCTCTATTTTATATATTAAAACATTATAAGATATAAAAATGTAATGTATTTTTTTTTAATTCTCACTCATAGTACTATCTGATCTGGTTCTGGATTTGATATTATCTAAGGTTATTAGGGGACATTTTCGGGGTCTCTTTCCTAGGCAGTATGTTTAAGTAATATAGAGTAATATTAACTCTTCACGTTCAGTCGAGTGCTTTCTCGATTATCATAGGCTGAAGATTAATAACTGATGGAATTTTCGCTACCTATCTGATAGGTAAGGCTTCGGCTCCTACAGGTAAGGGTGTTTTGGAGAGTAGAAGACATATGTCCATCGGATCATACTCCAATTTACTGTGGGTACTTCTGATTTATAGAAAGTTGGGATTGGGCTGGTCTGACATCTCATCTAGAGCTCTGTGATTAAATTTAGGATGCTGAAGGTTATTTAGGTTACCGGCATTGTTGATGAGGTTTAATGGGCTTTCCATTTTCAGGACAACTCGTGGCTTAGAGTTCGGAATAGTTGGGAGGCGATCAGATACGCAAAAGCAGATGGAGAACTACCATGTTAAGAACAGTAGCTGTAGCTACAATACTTTGTTATCGCTGGACACATTTTGTCGCAGGGCTGTGAGATGGAAGAGAGCTACCATGAGTAGACTCGGTGCGCTTCAGCGACAAAATCAAAGAAAACTCCCATAATGGACGGATCAGTTCATCGTCAAGCTCAATATACATTAGTCTACCTTTTACATTTTAGTAAAAGGTATTGTTTTACTGTTTGATTTTAAAATCTTTTTGACAATAATGTTTTCCAGTTGTTGGAGTCATCTGATGTTTTTTTTAGAGATTTTTAAAATATGGACATAAGTGTGAATAATTTTGTAAAAATAATTAGGTTCACTTGTGTACTTTGTACCTGAGGAGATAGTATTCAGGATAAACATATTTTATCTTTATTTCTAGTTAAACATGAGGCCAAAGATGAAAAAGGCTTCATAAACTAAGAAATGAAAGAGTGATTTAGGTGATGTAAGATTTTTTCTACCGGGTGCCAGTGCAACAGGCAGTCATCTGATTACAGAATTTCAGCTTCAGTCTTAAACATATTCATATTATTGTGTGATCTGGTCCTGTGTTTGAAGATCCTTTTCTTTGGTGTATGATGGTGTCACATTTTTTATCTTAATTTGCTATAATGGGAATAATATAGGCGAACATGACATTTAAAACATCAGCAGCAATTACAGATTTCATGATAGCTTTTGTTAAATGAGGTTAACCCTATGCTGCTGGGTGGCATGGCCTATTAGGGACAAAGCAGCTGGTGGCATCATTACTGCACAACCACTTCTCTCTCTCTTCACTATTCCACTAGGTTGCGAGCTGTTTTCTTATTTCATCATGGATAGCTCACTAGCACATGGGTTATTATTTTCTCTAT
>NW_020869855.1:113084-118084 GCF_003789085.1 Penaeus vannamei
TTGGTTTGTTTTTGTGTAGTCATGTAGCTTCTACCCCTGATAATCCAAATTCCAACATAAGAAATAGTGTGCTGTCATAGGCCAAACCTGTGACTTAAATTATCTTTCCAAATTAATAATGAAGTTTTGGAAAGAAAAAGAAAATTCCTTTCTCTTGATAAATTTGAGAAAAGTGTAAAACATGTAAAGGCTTATACATGTGAATGCATGGATGTATATGGATGTCACTAATTGTATTAACATATTATTGTCATGCTTGGTGCAATGTTAATAGCACAATGAAGGACTATTGCAGCAGTCCTTTGTATGGATTTGTAATCGGTTCCCTCCAGTTTTCAAGCTAACATCAGGTAAAATATGTTCTACACTTTTTCATACTTAATTGATTACCATCAACTTATTTCTTTAATATTCTTTGATATGCTTAACCCATTTATGACGGGTAACCCATGTATGAGACATCCGGAAAAATAAACATTGTCAGGCGTCCCGCCAGTGTCCGTGACGTTAGATTGGAGCTTGTTCAATTCTGTCACGGGCCGTGGCCGGTGCATGGGCAGACTCCGGGCCAGCCTGGGCACCGATTTTGAAGCCGTCCGGAAACTATTATTTTCGGCTTCAAAATATACCGGTGCTAGTGGGTTAATAGCATGGAGGTAATTTACACTATAAAACATAGTAAAATTAATTCAGGTTATTTTACTTGATGACAGGGAACCTCATGTGTAGTCATCTTGGTGTATCATCCCACTTCATATCTTGCATGCAGATTATGTGGCTTCATAGAATTTTGTGCCCATAGAAATATACATTTTCTAGTATTTTATTAAGAGTACTATTGTTTACAAAATATTAACCCACTAACGCCGGTATATTTGGAAGTTGAAAATAATAGTTTCCAGACGGCTACAAAATCAGTCCGTAGGGCTGGCCCGGAATCTGCCTGGCCGCCGCAGCCGCGGCCCGCAACGTATTCAGAGCGCGAGTTCCGATCCAACGTCACACTGGTGAGACGCCCGGCAATGTTTATTTTTCCAGGTTTCTCATATATGGGACACCTGTCGTAAATGGGTTAAAATTAATTTAAGGGTTATGGTTCCCCCCAGCAAACATTATTCTCTAGCCATTTCTTTTAATGACTTGAACCACTGAGACAAAGAAATCGGCCAAACAATTATCAAAGTGTTTCCTGTACAAGAATGAAAGAATATGCAAGATTAAGGGACCTGTCTGGTCTTTTTTCGCCATTTTTCGCCCATCTTGTCAAAATCGAGTTTGATGCATTTTCAAGGAGTTTCATGGCCTCTGATTCTCCCCTGAAAATTTCAAGGCCTGACCATAATTTTTTCGGTAGTAGTAGCCATTTTCGATGTCGACTGAAATATAATATTTTCACATTACCTTAGAAAATCGGCAATTTTGCCGCATTGATTAGAGATTAAAAAATGAGATTATTTTCTGAAAGCTTATCAAATTTCACATAAGATGAGACCAACCTTCTTTTTTTCGGAATAATTTAAAATCCGGCAAGCGTCCAAAAAACGATAATGAAGAAATTTTCCATACAAATAAATAAACATGATATGCTGTTCATATGGAGTATTTAATTTTCTTTATGTTTTCATCATACATAGTTAGATTGATCTATGAGCAAAACATTTCGAAAATGCAAACCTCCCCCCCCCCAAATGGGGGTAGTTTTGCCAAATATTCAGGATCACCACCAAAATTTTATGGAATATTAATTAGGCTAAGACAAACCTCAAATCTGTTCATAACTTTTCGAGTTAGAAAAAAAATTCCTGGATCCAAACCATGGTCCGCATCACCACCAAACTGCAATAAGCGTCTAAGTTAGGTTAAAACTCACCTTTGGTTAAAATCTCGTTAAAATGTGTTCATAACTTTTAGAAATATTAGAAAACAAACAAAACAAAAAAAAACAGCAAACTACAATCAAGAAACAAAGAAACAAACGGAAGTAACAATATAAATAAACAAAAGGTCATGGGGTACACAAAAATGATCTATATGCGCTTATATACATACTTTTACATCGCCATGTAATTTTTTTTCATCTTTCCATATGGTCTGAGTGTAAAAATTGGCCACATGGCCCCATAGAGTTAAACACCATTATTCCGCAGATGTAAAGAGATGTGTCATAATACTGCGACGCCCGGCCGTGCTGAGAAAAGGATACGTATGATTCCCGTCTGACTGGAGAATGGTTATTTTTTTCAACCAATATTATACGTTGTAAAACCCCATTAGAGTAACAATAATACGTAAATAATAGATAATTATATCAAATACAAGTATTTTGTACATGATTTGTCATGTAAAATTTATAAATGATGAAAAGGAAAAAGATCATGATTATTTGGTCCTTCACATTTTTACGTAAAACACACGTCTTTTCAATCCAGTTTTTATGTATTATGGCTCATTTTGTTGTTGAATAATAGATCTATTACATGATGCAATAAGGATTTGCAATATTTTCATGTGCTTCTTATAAAAGTGACATATATTTTCAAAATCTCCTATTAGGGTGTTTTAGTAGTTACCTGTATGATTTTTTATTAAAAAAAAAAAAAAAAAAAAAAAAAGTCAATGTAGGCCTATAGACCCCCAGATCACTGCCACCACTCTACACTATACGTAAGATTTTGAGAAACCATTACGTGCGGGTAATGTCTGGAAGACTTCGGAATGCAGGTAGATGATAGAGGATTATGGTGTAGGAAGACTAATCTTTTACCTTGTTTTGTTGATACCAAGATAGTCATGAAAAAATGAAGAAAACAAAAAATGATGATATTTCGATACACCACCTTTGTAGGTGCAAAAGCTGTATCAGACGCAATTTTAGTCCAAAATAAATGTTTTACGGCTCATTTTGTAGCTGAATGATAAATCAAGTGCTTGTTCGAGATGGATTTTGCAATTTTTGCCTGTGCTTCTGGTAAAAATGACAAATGTGTAAAAAAAAGCATAAAAAAAAAAAATCCTGATAGTCAGTCACTCCAAAAATTCACAAAAAACAATCAAAAACAAAGTCAAAATTAAAAAAATTGTTTCAAACAAGCACTAGATCTAGGATGAATCTGTTCAAAAATCACATAAGAATGCGTGTAATTTTTCCTGGATTTTAAATAATTTTTGCCCTTTTGTCAATTTTCAAACTGAGGGCTTCGCAATTTTTCAGTTTTTTTACAATAATTCAAAAACTGTTTTGAAAAAAAATCAACCACAGAGATCAGGGGAAGGTCTAAATAAAAGGGTGTGAGTTTCATCAAAATCGGCAAGAAAAATCGGAAAGTCAGAAAAAAAAACCCAGACGGTCCCCATAAAGATCATTTATTAGAAAGAGTACCTTATCCACTGGATAATATATCACTTTGCATAACCTCTTTCTTTAAATTGCCTTCCCAGAGCCTTGTTTCTGGTGCCGAGAACAAGATTAGACTTATTACCCTTCTACTCTCGCCTGGTCGCAACGCTTCAGCCTCTCATGCCGGACCTAGCCACCGATTTAGTCAACATGTTACGGCAAGATTTTAAGTACCAAGTGCGGAAGAAGGTGAGGGAAAAATGTAACAGCTTTACTCCTTAGCATGGTTTGCAGTACATATATGTATATAAAAGGAAGCTCATATCAGTTTTTTTTCTCTTGTTGGATTCTTTTTATATTAACCCATTGGATCCAGATGCTTCACTGCCATCATGTGTCCCAAAATAAGGGCATTAAACATATTTGAATGGCCACCCTGCTAGGTGTGTGACTTGTAGGCTGTGTGCACATGAACACTCATGTGGAGTGACAAGACTCCATGCTTCCTCTTTACAATGTTACTTTATCTTTTTCTGCATAAATGTTTATAGTCTTTTTGCCATTTGCCAATGTCTATATTTGTCATTTGATTTGCTTTATTCAGATAGTAATAGACTATTTTCCTTGCTCAAACTCCATAGATAATATCTCTTTAGATAGCCCGTATGTCAGTGCAATGATATGAATAATTAAATGAGGCAAATAACAAAATGCAAAACATTTTGTTATTTGTATTATTTCATTTAATTTTATTTATTTGTTTATCTATTATATATATATATATATATATATATATATATTATATATATATATATATATTATATATATATATATATATATTATATATATATATATATATATATATAAAATTTTGTAATACTGCCTGTGCCTTAAGTCCTAAACACTAAACAAGTCTAATCACCCTCCAAGAGGTTTATGCACGTGTGGCTAGTTATTCCCATCACCCAGGCCTTCAGCTGAAATACTCACATCAGCAAATTCACGTCACCACAGACCACATCTGAATTTTTCCATGATGGCATGTTTGTGTCACTCGCCTCTCAAGCCAATATTTTTCATGACATGATGGTCATGTCATCCAGAACATAGGGGGGTTATTGGTATAATTCTTAAAAAAACAAACAGGATTCCTGCATCACTATGTTTATTCTTCCCCACAGGACCAAATAAATATCGAGTCTAAAATAAAGGTTGTGAGATTCATAGGAGAGTTGGTCAAGTTCAAAGTGTATCCACGCAGTGAGGCTTTACAGTGCTTGAGAATGTTACTGCAGGACTTCAGTCATCATCATGTGGAGATGGCATGCAATCTCTTGGAGACTTGTGGCCGGTTCCTTTATAGGTAAGTCTTTAAAGAAACTCTATGGATACTGATTGATTGATTAATTACAATCAGTATAAAGTACACCCTTCACGTGGGGGGGGAAATAAATAGATACATATGCACCATATAGAAACCAAAAAATATCCCAGACACTATCTTGAACTCAACCTTGACTTTCTTCCATTCCCATATTTGCAAAGAAGTTTTGTGTTTATAGATATTTTGTATGAAATTCTCAATCACCAAAGAAAAGGAAAAAAGATATGACAAAACAGGAAAAAAAGAATTGTAATTCTTTAATTCTTATAAATCAGAAAG
>NW_020869855.1:123084-125584 GCF_003789085.1 Penaeus vannamei
TTGTCCCAGTCAAACAGTTTTCTTTGACAATTTAACGAGAAATGAGTGTAGAATTGGTGTTTAGTCTTTTGTTCCCATTATCTTTGCTAAGAAGTACATAAAATCATCAAATGCCTAAGTGTGCTTGGATATTTGTGTATTTATGGTACCAAAGACCTACGGTAACTTCTACACATAATATTTTTTATCCAAAATGAAAATGATGCAATAGCTGTTTCAACTCCAGATGAAGACTGCGCATACAAATGAGCTCAAAATTCCGCATAGTTTTTATTTCAGAGCGGGTATTACTGTGTACTGTAATCTCCAACATGAAAGAATCGGTATCTTGCTTATATTTCGAAATTCATGGATCTGCTCTTGGGTGCCCTTTATATTAGAGTGCTCTTTACAGGAGAAATGATCAATTTTAAATCTGGAAAGTACCTATGATTGGGCAATGTCTAACGGAAATATTTTGATAAATATTTATACGGCTATTATCAAACATTAGTGCTTGGTACTCGGTAGACACAGATCCCTTCGTAAGTTACAACATATTACCAGAGGTTCTTGGTGGAAGGCATATTTCATGTGTAAAAGTACTCAAAACTTAATTTTTTTTAGGTATAGTTAATAAAATATTTCCTCATAAATCACTATTATAATTTTTTTTCAGATATTGGTATAAAAGTATTCTTTGAACATTCACTAACTCATATCTATGTGCAATGTCATAATCAAATGCTGTATGCACATTGCAGCAAGCAAAAGCCCTCACAAGTGTAGCCAGGGGCATATCAGTGGCGTACCTCCCCATGTGCACCGCCCGAGAACTAACTTTAGCTAGGCTTTAATAGTCATTTGGTAGTTTCCTCATTCTTGTACCTATACCTTGTATAGGTACCTTGTACCTTGTACAGGTACCTTGTACCTTGTACAGGTACCTTGTACCTTGTTCAGGTACCTTGTACCTTGTACAGGTACCTTGTACCTTGTACAGGTACCTTGTACCTTGTACCCCCCCCCCCATGTCTCGTGGGATAATCCCCTTAAGGGGACTGTCTCAGATGGCGGGTGGTGACAGGGGTCAAATTGAGTTAGCTACCATACAGTATAGGTACATGGATGAAGAAACTACCAAACGAGTATTAAAGCCCTGCTGTGGCTAGTTCCTGGACAGCGAGCCTGAGACCTGCTAAACACCTGGAGAGATAGTCTGTGACTAAAGTCCTCGGAATGATTTTGTGCGTCTTGTTTATTGCCCATAGATGGCGCTGCAATTGCTGTGTAGTAAAGGGGTGGATTCATGAATAGAGGAGGGAGGAGGGAGGAGGGAAGGAAGCGAGGCACTGGTAATCAGTACTTTTTTGTCGGTAGATATTGCCATTGTATGGAAACCATTAACTGAAAAATGAAACAGTTTAAGAAATGACTATCAATTAGCATGAGTAGACGAAGCAGTAGTTGATGGGCAACGATATTCTCATCCACTTCCAACAGCAATAGGCACTAGAGTGGCTGTGCTGGTTCATGCGAGATTGTTGTAAACTCTGTTTGCCTTATGATTGAAATGGATGAAACAGGACGCCCTCGTATTTTTCTCGATCTCGTTGTTTCAAACATGTTTGAAGCAATGTAATGAATCCCTACAACCCAACTCTGGCCTCCCTCCCTCCTCCATTCAGGAATCCGCCCCTTTACTACACAAAGCCATCTATGGGCAATAAACAAGGCACGCAAAACCATTCCGAGGACTTTAGTCCTAGATTGTACGTCGCTGATGAGTGCCCAGATACACCTATGTGTTCTTTTGCTTGTTACAATTGTGCATACGGTATTTGATTATACATTGTGCATAGCTACGAGTGCGTGAATGTCCAAGGAACACTTTTTTACCAATATCAGAAAAAAATTATATCACATTGATTTATGATGAAATAGTTTGTGAAATATATCTAAAAAAATATAAGTTTTGTGTCCTTTTACATACGAAATATGCTTCCATCGAGACTCCCTTGTAATATGTTGTAGGTTACGAAGTAATCTGTGCGTATACCAAGTATGAAGCAGCAATGTTTGAAAATAGCCATATAAGTAAGGATTGAAATATTTCCGTTAGAGTTTGCACAACGGTCGGGACATCACAGCATTGGTAATTTGATATGATTTGAAAATGGTCATTACCTTTGTAAAGGGCAATTCAGTTCAAAAATAGAAAAATTGAAAAAAAGGTTTTTATCTGGATTAGATTATTTGTCTCTATTGTAAAATAGATTTATAAAACTTTTCAGACAAAAATATGTACTTTTATATCCAACAAACAAACAAAAAAAATACATACCTTTACAGGAAAGTGTCCCTATTGAAAATGATAATTCTGATTGACTTGGTAATCATTGCATCACAAAGTACACTAAATGAGCTTTTTTTTATATATATATAACATCATTAGATTTAGAGAAAAATAACAGAAATAACGAACTTTGGCAAAAACAAACACGCTCATGATTTTCGTGCA
>NW_020869855.1:129039-136539 GCF_003789085.1 Penaeus vannamei
AGAGAAAATAAAAAATCAATATATATATAATAAAAGACTAATGAATGATATTTTATATATACACGTTATTTTATATATTTATATATTATATGTAATCATGAATTAAAATATTTATTTATATAAGAGTATATATTTTTATATACTATAGATAGCATATAGTCGTATATATATAATTATATATATTTATATTATATATATTATATATAATATATATATATATATATTATATATATATTTGTATACCACACACGCACACGCCACATGCACACGCACACACACACACACACGCACACACGCAAACACGCACACACACACACACCACACACACACACACACACACACAACACACAACACACACACCACACACACACACACACACACACACACACATATGTATATGTGTGTGTGTGTGTATCCATATTTATACATACGTACAAGCTAAACACCCCTTACGTAATATCTGAGGTTTTATCATTTCTAAATTCTACATATACAATATTATTCTTTTTATGTACTATTTTTATCATACACATTCCATACGTGTGCTCACATACATGGATGTATTTGTAAATGTATGAGCAATATATTGGCCTTTATCTATGCAAAATGTATACGTGTACGAATCAGAGTATAAATGTATTTGTATATGTGTCTATGTTGTATGTTTGTATCCATGTATGTAGTGAAATAGGTAGGTAGGTATCTATGTATTTAGGGATGTTTGTATTCTGTAGGCATGCAATACACACACACACACACACACACACACACACACACACACACACACACACACACACACACACACACACACACACACACACCACACACACACACACACACACACACACAACGCACGCACGCACGCACACACATACACACAGATATATATGAATAGATATATATGTATATATATATATTATATATATATATATATATATATATATATATGTTTATATATATATATATATATATATATATATATATATATATATATATATTATATATCTGTGTGTGTGTGTGTGTATTTATGTATGTTCGTTCCTCTGTGTGTGTGTGGGTGGGAGGGGGGCAGTCTGCGTGTGTATGTATGTACTTTCGTTCGTGCGTGTGTGTACGTGTGCATGTGCGTGTGCGTGTACGTGTATGTGCACATCCAGAGAGATCCGTCACCCTGAAAGTATGAGTTGCTTAAGTATGCGTTGGGGTATGTGGCACTGAGGCTAAACACAAGCCGCTATGTTGTTCTCAAACATTCTTAAGAGTCTTTGTTCTTCTTAAGTCTTTTAGTCTTAGTAATGTCTTCGTGTATAGTCTTGATAGTCAGGCTATACTCCTTCTCGTAGTCTTTGAAGAATAGTCTTGGGTGATAGTTTCAGTATATATTCTTAGTGTTTATAATTTAAAATAATTGTTGTTGAATAAGAATATAGGTTTATGGTCCTATATGATTATTGTTTAAAGAAGAAATACGTGTTTTAATTGTATTCTATAAGTAATGATTATCAATTATGTTTTTTTTTTATTATTTTTTTCTAATTATGGTTTTGTGTATGTCTTTATTGATATTATTAATCATATATAAGATAATATAATTGACAATATAAGATATTGTCAATCATTTATCATTTTTTTAATTATGGTTTTTGTGTCTTTATTGATATCATTAATCATATATCAATAGATAGTGTAAACATATTTGCAACATGGAGTGGTCTTGCAGTTCAGTGGGGTGTACGAAACCTTGCCCTCCACCCCCTCCCCCTACCCTGCTTCTCCCCCCGCCCCCTGCTTCTCTCCCCACCATGCTTCTCCCCCCCCCTGCTTTCTTTCTCTCCCCCCCCCTTGCTTCTCTCCCCCCCCCTGCTCCCCCCTGCTCTCTTCACCTCCCCTGCCTCTGCTTCTCTTCCTCCCCTGTTCTCTCCCTGCTTCTCTTCCCCCCCCTGCTATCTCCCCCCCTCCCGCTTCTCCCCCACCCCCTTCTCTTACCCCGCTGTTCTCTCCCCTCCTCTCTCCCCCCCCTTCCTTCCCCCTGCTTCTCTCCGCCTCCGCTGCTTCTCTCCGCACTCCCTCCCCTGCTTCTCCCCCCCCCTGCTTTCTCTCCCCTCCGCTTCTCTCCCCCCTGCCTGCTTCTCTCCCCCCTGCTTCTCTCCCCCCTGCTTCTCTCCTGTTTTTCTCCCCCTCCTGCTTCTCTCCTCCCCACCCTGCTTCTCTCCGCCCCCCACTTGTTTTCTCCCCCCTCCCCGCTTCTCCCCCCCCTGCTTCTCTCCCCCCCTGCTTCTCTCGCCCCTCCTGCTTCTCTCCCCCCTGCTTCTCCCCCCCTGCTTCTCTCCCCCTGCTTCTCTCCCCCCTGCTTCTCTCCCCCCCTGCTTCTCCCCCCCTGCGCTTCTCTCCCCCCCCTGCTTCTCTCCCCACCCTGCTTCTCTCCCCCCTGCTTCTTCCTCCCCCCCCTGCTTCTCTCCTTCCCTCCCTCAATTCCTCTCACTCATTTCTTCTCCTCTCGCTTCTCTTTTTCCTCACCCTTCCTCTCTATTCTTTCTCTATCCATTTTCTTCATTTTCTTTCGTTTGCTTCTCTTCTCTTCTCTTTCCCTTCCCTTTTTATTCTCCTCTTCCTCCCTCTCCTATCCCTTTCCCTTCCCTTTTTTCTTCTTTTCTTTTCCCCCTCCCTCCCTCTATCCACGTCCCCTCCTTCCCTGCAACCCCTCCCCTTCCGCTGCTCCCCCTCCCTCTCCATCTCCTGCTCCCCTCCTCTCCATCCCCGCTCCCCTTCCCTCCCTCCATCCCTGCTCCCGCCTCCCTCCATCCCTGCAACCCCCTCCATCCGTCCCCTCCTACCCTTCCCCTCCATCTTAATCTTACCTCCCCCACACCATCCCCTCCCACCCCCCCCCCGGCCTTGCGTGTGTGTCCGTGTCTCTCGCCCCAACGCTCCGCTAACTTGCTGAGAATCTAGAAAAGTCTTTTCCCTTTCTTCCCTCTCTCCCCCTTTTCCTTCCCCCCCAATTCACTCTCTTTCTCTCTCCCTTTTCCTTTCCAACTCCTCTATTTTCCTATTTTCCCTTTCTTCTCCAAATCCCTCTATTTTCCTATTTCCCCTTTCCTTCTCCTAACTCTCTTTCTTTCCCTTCCCTTCCTCAAATTCTTTCCCTCTCCCTTTCCCTTCTTCAAACTTCCTCCCTTTCCCTTCCTTTCCCTTTCATCTCTAACTCCCTTTTCTTTCCCTCTCTTTTCCTTCCTTCTTCAAACCCTCTCTTTCCCTTTCATTTTCCTTTCCCTTCTTCCAACCGTCTGTCTTTCCCTCTTCTTTTCCTTCCTTCTTCCAACGCCTCTCTTTTTCCGCTTTCGCTCTCCCAACTGTCTCTCTTCCTCTCCTTCCTCCAATTCCCTCTCTTTCTTCCTTCCAACTATTCCTTTTCTTATACCTTTCCTTCCCTTTCTTTCCTATACTCATTCTTTTTCCCTCCTTAATCTCCTCCCTTTCCTTTCTTTCTCAACTTCCATTCCCTTCCTTTTTTCCTTCTTTTTTATATAACTAATCGTGAAGTATTTTTATTATCGTGGTCATGGCAAGTGCACCTGATCTCTCTCCCTTTCTTCACCAAAATAAATTATCTATTTTTCTTCATTGTGTCCCACTTTATTATCTTTCTTTAACGTATTACTGAATCAAAATTGAAATCTGCTAAATTCTGTGAGATTATTTCTGTAGGTATTCTTATCTATATTTTTTTTTTGCTTCTGATTATTCTGTTTATTTCTCTCTCATTTGCTCTCTCTGTCTCTGTCTCTCTCCTCTCTTCTCTCTGTCTCTCTCTCTCTCTCTTCTCTCTCTTCTCTCTTCATCTCTCTCCAACACACAGCACACACACATCACAGCCACACACACATGAATAAACCCACACAACACACACACCACCACACACCTCTCTTCACCCTCTCTTCCTGCTCTCTCTCTCCCTCTCCTCTCCTTCTCCTTTCTCTTTTCCTTCTCCTTCTCCTTTCCTTCTCTCCTCTCCTCTCCTCTCCCTCTCCCGCTCCCGCTCCCGTCCCTCTCCCTCTCCCCTCTCCTCCTCTCTCTCTTCCCTTTCCCTTCCTCTTCCGCTCTTCCCGTCTCTCTTCCCCTCTCCTTCTCCTTCCCTCTCTTTCCCTTTCCTTGCCCCAACTCTTCCTTTTCTTATACCTTTCCCTTCCTCCTCTTTCCCTATAACTCATTCTTTTTTCCCTCCCTTAATCTCTCCTTTCCTCTTTCTCAACTCCTTCCCTTCCTTTTTTCCTTCTTTTTTATATAACTAATCGTGAAGTATTTTATTATCGTGGTCATGGCAAGTGCACCTGATTTCCCTCTCTCATAAATTATCTATTTTTCTTCATTGTTGTCCCACTTTATTATCTGCGTATTACTGAATCTTGAAATCTGCTAAATTCTGTGAGATTATTTCTGTAGGTATCTCTTAATCTATATTTTTTTTTCTTGTCTGAATCTCTCTCTCATATTCTCGCTGGCGCTCTTTCTTTTGCTCTCTCTCTCTCTTTGCTCTCTCTCTCTCTCTGCGCTCTGCTCTCTCTCTCTCTCTCTTCTGCTCTCTCTCTCGGTACTGTCCTCTCTCTCTCTCTCTCTCTCTCTTCGCTTTATCATTGCATTTTTTTTTAAATAAAAGTAATCACAGAATTACCATCTCTACCCTCACCCCTTTCCACCCCCACCCCCCCATTTCAAAAAAATATAATTCCTTTTTTCTTCTCAACATTCACATCCAAGTTGAAGATCACAACAAGTTCTAGAAGCTTGGGTCAAGAGTAAGCTTGGAAATCGACAACACAACCTGGAACCATTGCGTAAAAAAAAGGAATTTAATCCATTATCGACACGTAATATCGAGTAACGAAACACAACCTGGAAGTAGAGAGAAACTAGCAAGTACTGTGAAGAAGAAAAATATTAAGGGAAATAGGATTCAGATAAGATATTCGCCTTTTTTTCTTATTTTTTATTTATTTATTTATTTTTATTTTTTATTATTTATTTTTTTATTTATTTTTTTTTTTTTTGCTGGGTTCATTGTTTCGCTAAGTAGATTTCATTCATTAGAATGACTGGTAACAAATAGCCACAGTAGCAAATAGGATATTATGGGAAATAGGATTTAAATAAGATACTCGCCATTTTTTCTTCTTATTTTTTATTCATTTATTTATTTTTTTTCTTTTTTCTTTTGCTAGGTTCATTGTTTCGCTAAGTATATTTCATTTTTTAGAATAACTGGGAGCAAATAGCTACAGTAGTAAATAGGAAATTGTGATAACATCAAATAAAAGCTAATCGTAATAATGATCACAACAGCAGGAGTTATCATTATGATTATTGTGATTGTAACAATATTGTTGTTAATAATAACAGTGGTGAGTGCATCATCATCATTGCTAATATTATTATCATTATTATTACTATTATCCTTGTTATCATTATCATTATTATCCTCACTATCATTATCATTAGGACTATAATCATAATCATGATTATTATGATCATTATCTTGTTGTTCTGATTATTTTTATATTTTTTATCACTGTTCTTTCATCACCATTTTTATTTTTATGATTATTACTGTCGTTATGATTATCTTTATCATTACTAGCACTATCATTATTATTATGAGTAGCGTTGTTATTTTTATTATTATCAGTGTTATTATTATTACCATTATCATAACTATTACCATTATCATAATGTTTATTATAAGTATTAACATCATTAACATTATTATTAATACTGTTGTTATTTTTATCATTGTATTTGACATTGTTGTTACTATTGTTGTTGGTGCCGTTGTTGTTATTATTATATTGTTTGTCTTTAGCATTACCATCACTATATTATTGACATTATTATTATTGTTATTATCATCATCCTGTTAACATTTACTGTCATTATTAGGATTTTTATTGTTATCAGTATCATCATTATTACTGTTATTGCTATTGGTATTATTATTACTATCATCATAGTTATTATCATCACCATCGTCATCATTAACATTGTCAAAATCGTTTTTATAATAATTATTATCTTTATTATTATAGTGCTTATAATTAGGATTTTTATTACTATTACTGAAAAAGCGGTTATGAAAATTGCTAATTCTTATCCTTATTATTGTTTCTATAACTCCTATTACCTTTATTGTCTCTGTTGTTTTTTTTCTCTATTGTTTTATTTCTTTGTTTATTGTTGTTACTCCTTCTTTTCAATCGAATTATTTTCTCCTTTTTTCTTATCTTTTTTCTAGTTTTCGATTCATATAGGGAAGTCTGCTCTTAATTCCGTACTATCTATCATTCCTCATCAATACATGTATAATTTACCTCTGGTTATTAATTCATGTCCAATAAGTTTAATAAACAGGGAGATACAGATGAAATAGATAATTATTCTATCACTCAAATTCCAGTAAAATCTAAGGTGGTAAGATGATTGATAACATTCTAAGAATTTTAAACTTCAATGAAAAGCGCAACGTAGATTTAGTTGTTAAATTACCCAGCGCAAGAAAATAAAAAATAAAAATTGTGAAAGAGATTAACAATAAATAATAATAAATAATAATAAAATAATAATAATAATAAATAAAGAAAATAAAAAAATGTGAAAGAGATTAACCAAATAGTTTTACTTCGCAATTTCAGTTTGATTTTAGTCATGAAGTAAGAAATCATAGAATTGACACTTTAAGGAAATTAGCTACAAGAATTTACCAGAATGGAGTTACTTACAAGACGTTTTCCGCACGTTAACCACAAGAACCAAGTATTCAAAATTCGCAAAAAAAAAAAAAAAAACATGAAAACAACCAGTCTGAACCGTCTTCATGTTGACCAGTGTGGAAAGGTATGAATGAGAACGAATATCTTCACAATACAAGAGATGTATTTAACCAGATTCGATTATATCTTCGTCTGACGAAGATATAATCGAAACCGGTTAAATACATTTCTTGTATTGTGAAGATATTCGTTCTCATTCATACCTTTCCACAACAACCAGTCTCTTTTTGGCGTTCCACAAGGCTCTATGCTACGACCGAACTTATTCCCATTATTGAGTATTGGTCTGTTGATTATTGCCATAAACTGCCTTCTTGTTCAATTAACCCGTAACTAGCAGATTCTTCGTATCTCTGTACACAAAGTAAATTAGTGAATAAGAAAGACATTAGAAGCTTACAAAAAATAAAAACATATTAAGTTCAGTCTGTAAAAAATATAATCTACTCTTATTAAAGTCTTAAAATTCCAAGGGTTTTATATCAGTGCGTAAAAAGGTATGAATGAGAATGAATTTCGTCACAAAAGAGATGTATTTAATTGGTTTCGAATGTGTCTTCGCCAGAAATAAATATATTTCTGACGATATGTTCGAAACCAGCTGAATACATCTCTTGTATTGTGAAGACATTCATTCTCATTCACACTTTTTATACATTTACCAACAAGAATACAACTC
>NW_020869855.1:144039-161539 GCF_003789085.1 Penaeus vannamei
AATTAAATTATATCAGTAAAGATAGTAATAGCGATAATAACAATACTAAAATAAGACAATGTTTTAGAAACAAGAATAAACTAACAAAAAACAAAAACAAACGCACAGCTGCACGATGCAAAACAATTGAACCCCAAACGGAGACGAAACAAACAAACAAACAAACAAACAAAAACAGCTGCACTAACACCATTGGATACAAAACACCGAACCCCAAACGGAGACGAAACAAACAAACAAAAAAACAACAACAACAACAAAAAACAGACAAACACAGCCACACTAACACCATTAGATACAAAACGAACCCCAAACGAAACAAAAAACAACAACAACAACAAAAACAGCTGCACTAACACCCTTGGATACAAAACACCGAACCCCAAACAAACAAACAACAACAAAAACAACAAAAACAAAAACAGCTGCACTAACACCCTTGGATACAAAACACCGAACCCCAAACGGAGACGAAACAAACAAACAAACAACAAAAACAAACATACAGCCACAATAACACCCTTAGATACAAAACACCGAACCCCAAACCGAGACCAAACAAACAAAAAACAAACAACAAAAAAAGACAAACACCCTTAGATACAAAACACCGAACCCCAAACAAAAAAACAAACAACAACAACAACAAAAAACAAACAAACACAGCTGCACTAACACCCTTAGATACAAAACACCGAACCCCAAACAAAGACGAAACAAACAAACAAACAACAACAAAAACAGATGCACTAACACATACAAACACCGAACCCCAAACGGAGACCAAACAAACAAACAAACAAAAACAAAACAACAACAAAAACAGCTGCAACTAACACCCTTAGATACAAAACACGAACCCCAAACGGAGACGAAACAAACAAACAAAAACAACAACAACAAAAAAAACAGACAAACACAGCCACACTAACACCCTTAGATACAAAACGAACCCCAAACGAAACAAACAAACAACAAAAACAGACAAACACAGCCACACTAACACCCTTAGATACAAAACACCGAACCCCAAACCGAGACCAAACAAACAAACAACAACAAAAACAGCTGCACTAACACAGATACAAAACACCGAACCCCAAACAACCAAACAACAACAACAACAACAAAACAACAAACCAGCTGCGCCAGATCCTGACACGGACCTGGAGGCTTCGGTAAAGCCATCACGCTCACTTACGGGAAGAAAGGACATAAAAAGTGGCACTGATACTGCTGTGCCAATCCTGCCTTGGGGTCCGGGTGCGTCACGCGCTGGCCTGCCGTCGTCCCCGTGCCATGCCCTCTGTTTTGTCTTTGTGGCTTTTGTTTTCTTTTTTTCTATGTCTTTTTCTATGTCTTTTTTGTCTCTTTTGTCTTTGTGGCTTTTATTTTCTTTTTTTTCTTTTTTTTCTTTTTTTTGTGTGTTTGTGGCTTTTATTTTCTTTTTTTCTGTCTTTTTCTGTCTTTTTGGGCTTTGTGGATTTTATTTTCTTTCTTTCTGTCTTTTTCTGTTTTTTTTTTTGTCTTTGTGGCTTTTATTTTCTTTTTTCTATCTTTCTCTGTCTTTTTTGTCTTTTTGGCTTTTTTCTTTTTTTCTATCTTTCTCTCTGTCTTTTTTGTCTTTGTGCTTTCATTTTCTTTTTTCTGTCTTTTTCTATGTCTATTTGGTCTTTGTGGCTCTTATTTTATTTTTTTCCTATTTTTCTGTTTTTTTTGTGTGTGTGTGTTTGTGGCTTTTTTCTGTCTTTTTTGTCTTTGTGGCTTTTATTTTCTTTTTTCTCTTTCTTTTCTCTGTCTTTTTGTTCTTTGTGGCTTTTATTTTCTAATTTTCTGTCTTTTTCTCTGTCTTTTTTGTCTTCCTTTGCCCTTATTCTTATTCATCTGCTTTTTTATTCTTATTCACTTATTTTATTTTATTATTTTATTTATTATTAAATTATTTTATCCTTATAACACTTATTCCTCTGCTTTTCTCCGTCTTTTTCTCTTTCTTTATTCATCTGTTTCTGTTTGTTTTTTCTCTTTCTTTACCCTTCTGTTTCTCTCCGTCTTTTTCTTTTTATTTATTCCTCTACTTTTCTCTATTTTTTTTTTTTTTTTATTACTCTGCTTGTATTATTTGATGTTTCTCTTCTCGGAGACGAAACAAACAAACAAACACAGACAAACACAGCCACAATAACACCCTTAGATACAAAACACCGAACCCCAAACCGAGACCAAACAAACAAACAACAACAAAAACAGCTGCACTAACACAGATACAAAACACCGAACCCCAAACAACCAAACAACAACAACAACAACAAAAACAGACAAACACAGCTGCGCCAGATCCTGACACGGACCTGGAGGCTTCGGTAAAGCCATCACGCTCACTTACGGGAAGAAAGGACATAAAAAGTGGCACTGATACTGCTGTGCCAATCCTGCCTTGGGGTCCGGGTGCGTCACGCGCCGGCCTGCCGTCGTCCCCGTGCCCTGCCCTCTGTTTTGTCTTTGTGGCTTTTATTTTCTTTTTTTTTCTCTGTCTGTCTGTCTTTTTTGTCTTTGTGGCTTTTCTTTTCTTTTTTTTCTGTTGTTTTGTGTGTTTGTGGCTTTTATTTTCTTTTTTTCTGTTTTTTTCTATGTCTTTTTGGCTTTTCTTTTCTTTTTTTCTGTTTTGTGTGTTTGTGTTTGTGGCTTTTATTTTTTTCTATCTTTTTCTCTGTCTTTTTTGTCTTTGTGGCTTTCGTTTTCTTTTTTTTCTGTCTTTCTCTCTGTCTTTGTGGCTTTTGTTTTCTTTTTTTTTCTTTTTTTCTGTTTTTTGTGTGTTTGTGGCTTTTATTTTCTTTTTTTCTGTCTTTTTCTCTGCCTTTGTGGCTTTTATTTTCTTTTTTTCTGTCTTTTTCTCTGCCTTTGTGGCTTTTATTTCTGTCTTTTTCTGTCTTTTTTGTTTTTGTGGCTTTTATTTTCTTTTTTTCTATCTTTTCTGTCTTTTTTTGTCTTTGTGGCTTTTATTTTCTGTCTTTTTCTGTCTTTTTCTCAGTCTTTATGGCTTTTATTTTCTGTCTCTGTCTTTTTTTGTCTTTGTGGCGTTTATTTTCTTTTTTGCTGTCTTTTTCTATGTCTTTTTGGTCTTTGTGGCTTTTATTTTCTTTTTTGCTGTCTTTTTCTATGTCTTTTTGGTCTCTTTTGTCTTTGTGGCTTTTCTTTTCTTCTTTTCTGTCTTTTCCTCTGTCTTTGTGGCTTCTTTTTTCTGTCTTTTTCTATGTCTTTTTCGTCTTTGTGGCTTTCTTTTCTGTTCTTTTTTGTCTTGGCTTTTATTTTTTTTTCTTGTGTTTTTTATTTTCTTTTTTCTGTCTTTTTCTCTGTCTTTTTTGTCTTTCTTTGCCCTTATTCATCTGTTTTTTTAGTCTTATTCACACTTATTTTATTTTATTATTTTATTTATTATCAAATTATTTTATCCTTATAACACTTATTCCTCTGCTTTTCTCCGTCTTTTTCTCTTTCTTTATTCATCTGTTTCTCTTTTTTTTTCTCTTTGTTTACCCTTCTGTTTCTCTCCGTCTTTTTATTTTTATTTATTCCTCTACTTTTCTCTCTTTTTTTTTTTTTTTTTTATTACTCTGCTTGTATTATTTGATGTTTCTCTTGCTCTATTCGCCTTTCCTAATTTCCTTCTATTCTCCTTTCTTCCTTTCATCTTCGTTTCTCCTTCCACTCTCCTCTACTCTTCCCTTCTTCTCTTTTTCTCTTCCCCTTCCCCTTCTTACCTTTCTTACCTTTCTCTTTCCACATCCCTTCTTCCCCTTTCCCTCCTCTTCTTATCTTTCTCACTTTTTCCTTCCCCTCTCTCCTCTTCCCCCTACTTACCTTTCTCCTCTTTCTCTTTCCCCCATTCCCTCTAACCCTCTTCTTACTTCTCACTTTCTCTCTTCCCTCTCTCTTCCTCTTCCCCCCTACTTACCTTTCTCACCTTTCTCTTTCCCCCATTCCCTCTTCCCTTCTTCTTATCTTTCTCACGTTTTCCTTCTCCTCTCTCCTCTTTCCCCTACTTACCTTTCTCACCTTTCTCTTTCCCCCATTCCCTCTTACCCTCTTCTTATCTTTCTCACTTTCCTCTTCCTCTCTCTCCTCTTCCCCCTCCTTACCTTTCTCACCTTCCCCTCCCCTCCCTTCCCCCCTCCCCCTTCACCCATGGGGAGGGCGACGTTAAAGACGAGAGACAGAACGAGGTAAGGAGGGAAGGGGGGGGGAGGGGGCGGACGGGGCCGGGGCGAGGGGGGGAGGACGGGCGAAGGGGGGGGGGGGTCTAATCCCTATTTTATAATATGCAGAGCAAGTCCCCCAAAGTTAATGAAACATGGAGGGGGATGACCGTAGACTTATTGCAACCGCAGGTATAAAAAAAAAAAAAAAAAAAAAAATTGTGTACTATTTTTTTTCACGCTGTAATTTTTGCCTTCTGATATCTTGATTAAGCAAAGTTGTGTCTTAATCCAAGATGAGATAAGGCCCATCATGTAGTTTACTTGCCGTTATATTTCCTTCACTGAAACCATGGCCAGTAATAAACAGACGAAAATCTACCTTATGGCAGAAAATATGTAATATAGCAGGTACTAAAGACATTAACGAATGGTTTACCTAAATAATGATACTTGAATATTACAAAGCAAGCGCTCAATGTAATTAAAAATTGCAGTCTTCTTTTTTTATTTTTTTTTTTTTTTTTTTTGGTCTCCTTATATCAACTCTGGTAATAGTTCAAACAACAGCATTCGGTAATATCAACTTGTTATGTAAACATGCATAATCACAATGACATCTGACAGCGTTTTTTTTCCATGAGATGTAAGTACATATATAATAGGAGAGACGAAAAAAAAAGTACTTATGTTAAATATTCTGGTTCACGAGGCAGTTTCAGAGTTGCCAGATGCCGCCATAGAGAGAGAGGCGGGAGTGTTGCCATCCATCAAGACGCTTAGTTGGATGTGACAAAATGTCCATAAACTTTTAAACAACTTTCTTTGAAGTCTTCTAAAAAGAATATATATAATTTCCCCTTTCTTGTCCGTCTTCGAATAGATATGCGTTATCAGCGGCCGAAACTAGCAATAATTTGTGGTCTAGCGAACTAAATAGCAGAGTACTTTTTATCGCTAAAACTCTTAAAAAGTTATGGCAAAAGTTTGACATTTTTTCATTTTCTTTATTGGTTTATAGCTCTTGTTATTTGCATTGTTTAAAACAGTCAATGATTAAATAAATCCAAATAACAAGAGGAACCAACGAGAAATACCGATAAAAAGAGAAAATATCCAATATAAAGAGAAGGTTTAAGACACCGCGAGAGAAAGAAAGCGGAAAATCGCTGAAAAAGAGATTGCTGACATAGCGGTGGTCGGCTGTCCCCTTTTCCCTTTATAAAAAAAAAATCAGCCATTATATGGAGGGAGATGTTTGCTACTCTTAAAATGGCCTTTTCTTCTTCTTCAGATTTTTGTATAACAGGTGGTCGGAAAGTTTATTTGGTCGACAAACTATATAAAAATATTTTATTATATTTTAGCGCGGGGAGGGGATACGCACGCACACAAATAAAGACACTTTGCTTTACAGACAGATATTTATGTCCGTAGTATGTATGTTTGCATTTATGTATGTGTGTATGTATAGGGAATTATGTATGTAAATATGCATGTATGTGTATGGAAGAATTATATTTTAGCGCGAGGAGGGAATACGCACACACACAAATAGATGGACAATTTGCTTTACAGATAGATATTTATGTTCATAGTATGTATGTTTGTATTTATGTAGGTATGTGCGTATGTTTATGGAAGTATCTATGTGTGTAAATATGCATGGAAGAATTTATGTATGTATGTAAATGTGTTTGTATGTATACATGTATAAATACATATGTGAGTTTCTATGTTTGTATATATGTGTGTACCTATGTACGTAGGCCTCTGAAAATGGATATACCTGGACATAAAACGCACACACACGAACAGACACACATAAACGGGAACGCACATACACACACACACAACACGAACAGACACACATAAACGGGAACGCACATATACACGAACAATACGAACAGGCACACATAAACGGGAACGCACATACACACGTACACAACACGAACAGACACACATAAACGGGAACGCACACACACAACACGAACAGACACACATAAACGGGAACGCACATACACACACACAAAACGATCAGACACACATAAACGGGAACGCACACACACACAAGAGACACACAAACGGGAACGCACACACGCACACACACACACACACACAATACGAACAAACACACGCACACACACAACACGAACAAACACACGCACACAAACGGGAACGCACACACACACATACACACGCACACAACACCAACAGCCTCTACAGTGTAAGGTTCCCGAAAATACCAAAAGTTATTCACACGACCGAATTTGGAGAAAACCTGTCAGACGGAATTTGAAAATACGTTTCCAGTGTCCATTATACGGACTGCAGATGCTTCCGTATCAGTTTAGCATTGCCAGTCAATCGGTTCGGGATCAGTTGCTATTGTTGCTTTTGTTGCATAAAGTGGGGGGCGGGGGGGGGGCAGCGTTGTCTATTTTATACTTCGCTCTCACTCGTGCGTACATACACGTGTATACATACGTACACGCGCGCACGCACAAACAAGCATACATATACTTATATAAATACACACATACAGATGCACAAACACACACAAATATAAAAATGATGGTGATAGTAATGATAATGACAATAGTGATGATGATGATTGTAATAACAACAGCAATGAGAATAATCATGATAATTATTATTATGATAATGGTAATACTAATCATGATGATAATGATGATGATTATGATAATAATTATGAAAATGATATTGGCAATTGAAACAATAATGATAATGATAGTGATGAGGATGATAATAGTAATAATGATAATAATAGTGAAGACAACAATGCGAATAATAATAAAAGTAACGATAATGATAATAACAATCATCATCATAATCACTTTAATTATAATAAAAATAGTAACGATAATCTTTATAGCGAAGGAATCGATCCCTAAACATAGGAGATAGATAAATAGATAAACGATAGAGATAAAGAATATAATAAAGATACGGGATGATACGAAACTCGAAAACAGGTTGATTAATTCTCCCACGCCCATTAATTCGTTAATTAGACCATTTAAGTTAAAGGAGGTGAGAGAGGGAGAATGAGAGAGGAAGGGGGGAGGAGAGGAGAGGAGGGAAGGAGAGAGAGGAGAGAGAGGAAGGGGGAAGGGAGGGAAGGGGAGAGAGGAAAGAGAGGTGAGGAGAGGAGAGGGAGAGAGAGGAAGGGGGGAGAACGAGAGAGGAAGGGGGGAGGAGGGAGAGGAAGAGGAGGAGAGAGAGAGGAAGGGGGGAGATGGAGAGAGAGGGAAGGAGGAAGGGAGAGGAAAGGGGAGGGGAGGGGAGGTGAGGGAGAAAGGGGGGAGGGGAGGAGGAAGGGAGAGAGAGAGTGAGGATTGCGGGAAGAGGGGAGAGGGAGAGTGAGGGTTGGGGTGGATGGGGGGAGGGGATGGAGAGTGAGGGATGGGGGAGGAGAGGAGAGAGAGGAAGGGGGGAAGGAGAGAGAGGGAGAACGAGAGAGGAAGGGGAAGGGAGGAGGAAAGAGAGGAAAGGGGGAGGAGGGAGAGGAGAGAGAGGAAGGGGGAGGAAGGGGAGGAGAGAGGGAGGGAAGGAGAGGAGAGGAGAGGGGAGGGAAGGGAGGAGTAAGGGATGGGGAGGGAGGGAGGGAGAGGAGAGAACGAGAGAGGAGGGGAGGGGATGGGAGAGAGAGAGGGAGAGTGAGGGATGGTGGAGGGGAGGGAGAGGGAATGGAGAGAGCGGGGATGAGGATGGAGGCGGAGAGGGGAGGAGAGGAGAGGGAAAAAGAAGGGATGGGAGAGGGAGGAAAGAAGAAGAATGAAGGGGGATGGAAGGAGGAGGAAAGAGGGGAGGATAGGAGGTGAGGGAGGAGAAGAGAGGCAGAGGGAGAAAGGGAGTGAGAAGGAATGGAGGGAGGGGGAGAAGGAGGGAAAGAGCGGGGATGGAAGAAAAGAGAGAGGAAATAGGAAGGAAGGAAGGATGGCGAGAGAGAAGGAAAGAGAGAAGGAAGAGGATGGCGGAAGTAGGAGGGAGAGAAGAAGAGAAAGAGAGGGGATGGAGGGAGGGACTGGGGAAAGGGGGGGGGGGAGGGGAGTCAGTCAATCACTTGTAATTGATGGATCCAATCTAACCCTCCCTCCCCCCCCCTCCCCCCCTCCATTCAAACGTTAATGAAGACCGAAATTTCTTGGGGGGCCATCGTACGTCTGCAGCATGTGTCGCTGTTCGTGTCACTCCTCTCTCTCTCTCTCTCTCTCTCTCTCTCTCTCTCTCTCTTCTCTCTCTCTCTCTCTCTCTCTCTCTCTCTCTCTCTCTTCTCTCTCTCTCTCTGTCTCTCTCTCTCTCTCTCTAAGCTCTACTCCCCCCCCCCTCTCTCTCTCTCTCTCTCTCTCTCTCTCTCTCTCTCTCTCTCTCTCTCTCTCTCTCTCTCTCTCTCTCTCTCTCTCTCTCCTCTCCACCCTTCCTTACTCCCTCTCTCCCCTCCACCCTTTCTTAGACTTTTCTCCCTCTCTTTCTCTTCCTTTCTTTCCGATATTTCTCCTCACTTCCTCTTCCCTTTGTCTTCCACCCTTTATCTTATTTCCCTTCTCCTCTTCACATCCCCCCTCCATCCTTCATCTTCTTCTCCCTGTCCCCTTTCCATTTCCCTTCCTACTACTTCCCTTCTTCCTTCCTACTCCTACCTTCCTTCCCTTCCCTCCTTTCCCTTCCCCCCTCCCTCTCCCATCTCCCCTTTCCTTTCCCTCCCTCTTTCACTTTCACTTTCACTTTTCCCACTCACTTATTCTCCTCTCCTATTCTTTCCTTTCTCCCATTCTTACTCCCTTCCTCCTTCCCACTCTTCCCCACCGTCTTCCACCCTCCCACTCCATCCTTTTCTATCCCTCTTCTTCCCCTTCGTTTTTCTCCCTTTCCCTCCCCCCTTTCATCTCCTTTTCCTTCTCTCTTCACCCCTGCCTCCCTCTCCCACTTTCCCCTTTCTCCTCATTCCCTCTCCTACTCCCTTCTTCTCTTCCTCCCTGCTCTCACACTCCCTTCCTCCTCTCCCACTTTCCTCCTCCCTTCCTCTCGCACTTTCCTCCTTCCCTCCTCTCCCTTTCCTCGCCCACTTTCCCCTTCCTCCCTTCCTCTCCCACTTTCCTTCCCTCCCTCCTCTCCTTTCCTCCTTCCCTCCCTCCTCTCCCACTCCTCCTTCCCCCTCCCTCCTCTCCCACTTCCTCCTTCCCTCCCTCCTCTCCCACTTTCCTCCTTCCCTCCCTCCTCTCCACTTCCCTCCTCCCTCCCTCCTCTCCCACTTCCCTCCTTCCCTCCCTCCCTCTCCCACTTCCTCCTTTCCCTCCCTCCTCTCCCAACTTCCCTCCTCCCTCCCTCCTCTCCCACTTCCCTCCCTTCCCTCCCTCCTCTCCCCTTCCTTCCTCCCTGCTCCAACTCTCCCACTCCTCTTCCACTTCCCTCCTCTTCCATTCCTTCCCTCCCTCCCCCCAGTATATACCTCGAGACTGAACACTTAACAGCAAGAAACTGCAGATAAGGTGTAGGCTGGATGCAGTGGCGTCGGCCGCAGGGAGATGAGTAAATTACATTTTCTTTTATTCTAATGTCAGTTTCTTTTTTTTTTTTTTTTTTTTTGGGGGGGGAAGATGCGGTGGTGGTTGGGTCTTTTTTTGTGGTTTTTGTTTTTGTTTTTTGTGTGTGGTTTTGGATGTTTGTTTGTTTGGGTGGATGGGTATTATTGCGTCGGGTATAAAGTGAGAAGTTGCGGAGGCGGGAGAGAAGAGAGAGAGAGAGAGAGAGAGGAGAGAGGAGAGAGAGAGAGAGAGGAGAGAGAGAGAGAGAGAGAGAGAGAGAGAGAGAGAGATTGGAGAGGGAGAGAAGAGAGAGAGAGAGAGAATTGGAGAGGGAGAGAAAGAGAGAGAGAGAGAGAGAATCAAATAGCCTCAGAGGCAGCAACAGACAAACGAAGACAGAGAAAAGAAGCAATCAGAAACAAAAAGAATCAAGAAATCAAAGAAGAAAGAAGAAAAACTCTCCCTTTTACACCACAACAAGCAAGAGCAGCCGCGGGTGTGTGCACAGGACCGGCATCAGCGGCTGAATGTGGCTGCTCGAGGAGGGTGGGCGAGGGGGAAATGGAGGCAGCTTGCTCGTGCCGGAGGGGGAAACGGAGGGAAGGAACCGGGGAGGGGGATAGGAGGGGAGCCGGGGAGAGAAAACCGGAGGTGGTGGGGGAGGAGGAGGGGAAAGAGGGGAACCAGAGGGGGGGGAAAGAGAAGGAACCAGGAGGATTAGAGGGGGAAGCGGGGGGGGAAATAACGACAGGGAGTCACCGGACACGAGAGTGTGTGTGGGGGGAGGGGGGGGGGTAAAGGTCTACGGATGTAAAATAATTACGATGATAAAGATGATGATAATGATTATGAATAAATCGAGGATGGATGAATAGACACGAATAATTAAGTAATTAAAGCATAATTATTCTTTTCCTGCTACAACACATCCCTCTCTCCACCCCCCCCCCCAAAAAAAAAAAAAAAAAAAAAAAAAAAAAAAACGAAAAAAATCCAGATTTCCTTTGTAATTTGCTTTATTCGATTTATAAATCTGTCTTATACCACAGATGGGATGATGTTGCGTGCTTGCAGTCACGGAGATCTTGCTGTTGTTATTTTAATGTGTCATACTGATCACGAAAAAAATACCTTGGAGGGATAACTTGCCTATTATCTTTTATTATCGTCATTACTATTAATATCATTGTCCTTATCATTATTATCATTATCATTATTATTGTTGTTGTTATTACTGCTGTTGTTACTGTTATTGTTGTTATTATTTCTATTATCATTACTATTATCAATATCATTATCATTATGATTATCATTATCATTATTAGTGCTGTGATTATTATGATTATTACTATCATCAGTGCTATCATCATTACCATCATCTTCATGATTATTACTACTACTGTTTCTATTACCAGTATTACTACTATCATCATTATTGATGTTGTTATTATAATCATTACTGTTACTATCATTATTATCATCATTGTTATTATTACTGCTATCATTATTATTATTATTTTCATAATTTGTGTCATTATCAATCATTCTTATAATCATAATTATTGTGTATGTGTATATATGTATTTGTACCCTTGTTTCTTTGTGTAAGTGTATCTGTGTGTATGTCTGTTTGCGTGTGTGTGTGTGTGTGCCTGTGTGTGTGTGTGTGTGTGTGTGTGTTGTGTGCCTGTGTGTTGTGTGCCTGTCTGTGTGTGTGTGTGTCTGTCTGTGTGTTTGTGTGCTTATATGTATGTGTATGTCTGTGTGTGTTATGTGTCTGTCTGTATTGTATGTATGTGTGTGCCTGTCTGTGTGCGTATATGTGTGTATGTGTCTGTCTATGTGTGCATGTGTGTTGTTTGTCTGCATCTGTGTGTGTGTGTGTCTGTCTGTCTCTGTGGTGTGTTGCGGGTATGTATCAAATGTAGTGCGTGTTTCCATGTAAGTCTTTTTTATGTGTGTTCATGTGCGTGCATGTATCTTTAATGAGGGTCATGTAGGCATATAAAACACCTTTCTGTTCTCGTCTCTCTTGTTTACCTGTCAGTCTCTGCCTTGTCTATTTTCACACACACAGACAGACAAGCAAAAACATACATACATACATACACATAAACAAACAAGCGAACGCACACAAATACACACACACACACACACACAGACACACACACACACATACACTACATACATATACATACATACATACATACATACATACACACACACACACACACACACACACACACACACACACACACACACACACACACACACACACACACACACACACACAACACACACACACACACACACACACATGCACACACACACACGCATATGCACACACACACACACACACACACACACACACACACAACAAACAACAAACAAAGCAGACACATACTGACACGCAAACAGACTGCACTCTGTAACATTCTTTTAACTTTTTCCTTTTCTTTCTTTATTCTTCTGCTTCTATTTCTTCTTCTCGTTCGCTTTCTCCTTCTTCTTCATCTTCTTGTTCGCCTTCTTCTTCTTCTCCTTCTTCTTTGTCTTCTCAAGAGGAGTGAAAAAGGTTAAGAAAGAGAGGGAGAAACAGAAAGGGAAAGAAAAAGAAAATGAGAAAGAGATTAGGAGGAGAAAAGAGATGGGAAGAGAAAGAGGAGAAGAGTAAGAAGAAGGAAGGAGAAAAAATGGAAGAAGAGAGAGAGAGGGGGGGAGGAAAGAGAGGGAGAGATTGAGAGAGAAAAAAGGAAATAACGACAAGAGAGATTCAGGAAAAGGGAAACAGAGAGAGAGGGGAATAAAGTGAGAGGGAAAAAGAGAAGATGGAGAAATGAAACGGACAGAGAGAGAGAGGAAAAGAAAGGGGAAGAGATAAGTAAGGGAAGATAGATAGAAGAAAAATAAAGAAAATCATGAGAATTAAAAAGAAAAAAAAAGAACTAGAGATAAATTATTTTAATGGTAATTGCTAATGGATACGAAAATTATCTTTATCATTTGTATTTTTGAAACTATTATTGGTGTTAATATTTTGTTGTTGTTGTTGTTTTATCGTTGTTTTTGCTAATTTCATTGCTATTACTGTCGTTATTATTATTGCTGTTATTATCATCTTAACAATTTTATTTTTGTATTATTATTGCTGTAATAATATTTTTGTTGTTGTTGTTGTTGTTTATCGTTGTTTTTGCTAATTTCATACTATACTGTCGTTATTTTATTGCTGTTATTATTATCATTATATATTATTATTATCATCATTATTATTGCTATTATTACTGTTATTTCATTCTATTATTATTATTTTCATTATCATTATTATTACTACGATTGTCATTATTGTTGTTGTTATCATTATCGTCATTACTATCGTAATTTATAATTATTTTTACTATTTTGATAATTTTTATAAATATCATTATTGTTATCATTATCAACTTTATCATTAATGATATTATTGACATTATTTTCAGCATTACCATGACTGTCATTATGATTTTTACTATTATCTATATTATTTTCGTTATCATCATTATCATGACCATCATTATCATAATTTTTAACATAATTCAAATTCTATTACGAAAGGGATATTCAAATGACTATATTGTATGTGAGATTTATTTATTTATTGTGCTTTGAGTCTGTCCGTGTCTTTCTTTCTTTCTTTCTTTCTCTTTTTCGAAAAAAAACTGGGGCATGTTTGCACTCTCTCTATCTCGCTATCTTGCGCTCTCTGTCTCTCTTTTTCCTTGTCTCTCTTTCCCTTTTTCTCTCGGAATTTCTGTGATTTTGTCTTTTTTCTATCTACCTCTATTTCTCTAATTCTCTCTCTCTCTCTCTCTCTCTCTCTCTCTCTTTCTCTCTCTCTCTCTTCTCTCTCTCTCTCTCCTCTCTCTCTCTCTCTCTCTCTCTCTCTCTCTCTCTCTCTCTCTCTCTCTCTCTTTCTCTCTCTCTTTCTCTTTCTTCTCTCTCTCTCTCTCTCCCTCTCCCTCTCCCTCTCCCTCTCCCTCCCTCCCCTCTCCTCTCCCTCTCCCTCTCCCTCTCCTCTCCCTCCTCTCCTCTCCCACTCCCTCTCCATCCCTCCCTCTCCATCCCTCCTTCTCCCTCTCTCCTCCCATCCCTCTCCATCCCTCCTTTCTCCCTCTCATCCCTCTCCATCCCTCCTTCTCCATCCCTCCCTCCATTCTCTCCCTCCATCTCTCCCTCTCCATCCCTCCCTCTCCATCCCTCCTTCTCCCTCTCTCCCTCTCCCTCCCTCTCCATCCCTCCTTCTCCTTCTCTCGCTATTGCCATCGCCAGAGCAGTGCATTCTCCTCGACCAGTTGCATAACGGACTCAGCAACATTGAGTCACACACACACACAGATACAGACAAACACACACACATACACACATGGACAGACACACAGCCACACATATGCACATAGACAGTCACACACACACACAGATACAGACAAACACACACACATACACACATGGACAGACACACAGCCACACATATGCACATAGACAGTCACATACACACACATACACACATGGACAGACAAAGCACACATGGACAGACACACAGCCACACATATGCACATAGACAGTCACATACACACACATACACACATGGACAGACACACAGCCACACATATGCACATAGACAGTCACATACACACACATACACACATGGACAGACACACAGCCACACATATGCACATAGCAGTCACATACACACACATACACATGTATGAACATAGACATCACATACACACACATACACACATGGACAGACACACAGCCACACACATGCACATAGACAGTCACATACACACACATACACACATGGACAGACACACAGCCACACATGACAGACACACAGCCACACATATGCACATAGACAGTCAGACACATTACACACACACACACATACACACATGGGCACACAGCCACACACATGCACATAGACAGTCACATACACACACATACACACATGGACAGACACACAGCCACACATATGCACATAGACAGTCACATACACACACATACACACATGGACAGACACACAGCCACACACATGCACATAGACAGTCACATACACACACATACACACATGGACAACACCACATGCACATAGACAGTCACATACACACACATACGCACATGGACAGACACACAGCCACACACATGCACATAGACAGTCACATACACACACATACGCACACATAACGAACCCGGCAACATTGCAGACCGTTGCTCATTCAATGGCTCAATTTAGCCAACATTGCAGGATCATTCTTGCAATAGATTCTGGCCGTTACGTCATTCCACTCCGTCCAGTATACTTCCAAGTGTCCATACGCGCAATAGTATACTTGAATGGTATATACTGATTGCTTGATATACGCGTGTATGTTAAGATTGAATTCGGGATGATGGATATATTGCTTTTGTGATTGTTTTAATTGGGGGTGTTGTTATTGTCTTTGTTATTAGTATTATCGTTATTATTATCTTAAAATAAAATAAAATAAAATAAAATATTATTAAAATTAAATAATTAAAAATAAAATATTATTGTCTTTGTTATTATTATTGTCGTTATTATTTTTATCTTATCATCATCATTATCATCATTGTTATTATTACATCTCCATCGTCATCATCATTATTACTACTGCATTTATAATTTGGATTAACATTATCATCATTAGTAAATACTGTTGTTACCACTATAATTTATCATCAACATCATCATTATAAGTAATTATATATCATTATTAGTAATGATAATCATAACGATCATAATAGTGATCATAACGACAATGATAATAATTATGATAATAATGGAAAATAACATCAACAATATCTATAGTAATAATAATGATAATAATAATAATATAATAATAATAATAATGATAATATAATAAATGAATAACAAAAATAATTAAATAATAATAATAATATAATAATAATAATAATAACAATAATAATAAAAACAAGAAAAAAATTACAGCTGATCGAGGTTACATGAAAACCAAACATCAATTCGAGAAGTGTAACTTGATTTTTAAAAAATCAATTTCTTTTTTTTTCTTCTTCTTCTTTGCCCCCCCCCCTCTCCCCATACATCCTTCAGACAAACCAAACTCAAAAGAAACCCAAAATAATTAACGTTATATTTTCAAAACGTTTAAAAATAATATGAGAGATTTCGTAGGCTCATTACAGTGTCACGTTTTCTATGAGCGATGGCGGGTGATAAATTTTCGCGGGGTCACTAAATAAAACTAGTTATTTTACAACGTCACCAAAAGGCCACAAACCAACACGATAAATTTCATAGGATGCGGGGAAGCGAATGCCATTTTACTGTCACTAAAATGGCATGTCATATTTATTTTAGGAGTGAGTTTCACTGCGAATATACGATTGTTTTGATTGTTTTAACCTAACTGCTAGATGGCGGGATTAGATTAGTGAGGGATACGTGTATATGCATATATATGTGTGTTTGTGTGTGTGTGTGTGTGTGTGTGTGTGTGTGTGGTGTGTGTGGTGTGTGTGTTAGGAATGAATTTACTGCCTGTATACATCTGTTCTGATTATTTCAAGCAACCGCGCTTTTAGACTAGTATGGGATACGAGCTTAAGAATAACTTTGCTTCGAGTCAGTTATCTTACGGGATTACTAAATAGTATTTTTAAAAGATCATTACACCAAAACCGTAACTATATTCGACCCGTAAGTGAAGTGAACAAAGGTATTCGTTTCCGCTGGCGAAAAAAAGGGGCTTCACGACACTGAAGATTGGCGTTGTGTCCCCCCCCCTCCCCCCCCCTCCCCGCTTGCGACAGTGTCCCGGGCCTGTCGCGACCGCCACGTTGCCGATGTTATTACGCTGTTGCCAAATGTTCGATTCCACCTCCAAGGAATCGCACTCGAGTTGGCGAATCTGATTTTATTTTGGGATAGTATTAAATGATTAAACACTTAGTAAAATCATATTAGGATATCAAATTGTTAGTTATCGACATCTTAGATTTACAGATCAAACGACGGAAAACTTTCGATATTATTTGAAATTGCGCGGGCCCTAAGCTCCTCCCATCATATATTTTCCTTCGTCTGTCAGCCTCGGTCTCGAACGTCACATTCCAAAGAACATTTTGAAAATGCCACTTTTTATCAATTGATATTTACATTTAGAAGAATATATGAGTTTACACGCCTTCATATCTAACTATACGTACAACAATAAGTAAAACTATTCTGTAGAATTTCATATAAATTTTCGTAATATTCTTTTGATCATCCGAACACATTCTGTAAGCAAAACATGAATCTGTCTGAGATAATTATTCGTCCTGGAACAATTATGGAGGCCTGAACATGCTCAATGCTAAAACATAAATGATATAATAAAACAATTTGCTGCCTGTGCGTGACGTAGCGAAATATATTAATTAAAAGCGAAGACATACGAAAGAATTATTTGAGATTAAAGCTGAAATTCTGTATTGTTCTCTATGATAGTAATGTAGATTTTCAATATTGATATTTTGTTGCTATAGCAGGACGATCTAGTAAACATAACAAATAAAAAATGGAAATTGAAAAGGAAGTATGAGAAAAAAACGAAAAATTACAAAAAACGAACTATAACAAAAAAGGAAAGAAACGAAAAAAAAACAAGAAAGACAAAGCAAAAAATAACAAAAAAAAGAAAAGAAAAATTGGTGTATGTTATGGACGAGGGG
>NW_020869855.1:164039-166539 GCF_003789085.1 Penaeus vannamei
GGGGGCTTTTTATGATTTTTTTTTCTTTTTGGGGGGGGGCTTTTTATTTTTTTATTTTTATTTTTTTTTTTTGTCTTTTTTTATTTTTTGTCTTTTTATCATGCGCTCTCTCTTTGTGTGTGTCTTTTTTGTTTGTTTCTTGTCATTTCTTTTTTTTTCTTTTCTTTTCGTTTTTTTTTTTGGTGTTGTTTTTGGGGGGGGGTTAATTTTTTTTTTTTTTTTTTTGGGGGGGGGTTTGATTTAGTTTGTCTTTTGCTTTGTTTGTTTTAGGGTGTAATTTGGTTGATTAGTTTTGCTTTCAGGGTTTAATTTGGTTTGCTTGTTTTTGTTTTTGCTTTTGTTTTTTGTTTAATTTGCTTTATTGTTTTTTTTTTTTTATTTGGTTTGGTTTAATTGTTTGGTTGGTTGCGCTATTGTTTTTGTTTTGTTTATGCCCTTCTCCCATTGTTTTTTGTTTTTTAATGTTATTGTTTTCTTTGTTTTCTTGCCTTTATTTATTTTTTTTTTTTATTTTTTTTCATTGATTGGTTGGATGCGCTCTTGTTTTTTTTCTACTGATTGGTTGTTTACGTTGTTGTTTTTCTTTATAATTCCATTGTTTATTTCGACTGGTTTTGGTGGGTTTTGAGTGCGGGGTAAGAAGGGGGGGGTCGTGATGAGGAGGGTGAGGGAGGGTGGGGTGGGGAGGGGTTAGAAGAGAAAAGAGAAGAAAAGATAAAAAAGAGAAAGAGAAAGAGAGAGAAAGAGAGACCGAAAAAGAGACAGATAGATAGACAGAACGAGAGACAGAATACGAGAAAAAAAAAAAAAAAAAAAAAAAAGACAGGAAAAGCCTACAACCATCTCAAAAAAAAAAAAAAAAAAAAAAAAAAAGTCACAACAAAGTAAATGAAACAATTTGAGAACCGAAGGAAAATTCTCTTATCACTCAATGTCCAAATAGAATTCCGCTGACGATAAGTAACAGTATATTATTGTTTAACGGAGTCACTAAATGGCGTAAATTACCCCCCCCCCTAAAAAAAATGATGATAATGATATAATTAAATGATTAAATAAAATGATGGTAATAACAAAATAAAAACAAAAACTTGTAAATGGTCCCAAATGAATAAACAAATAATAATGATAAAATGAAAAAAAAACTTGGAAATGGTCCCAGATGAATAAACAAATAATAAATAAATGAAAACAAAAACTTGCAAATGGTCTTTAAAACGTAAATACAAACAAATTAACAAAAACAGAGTCCTTGAAACACCAAGTGTAAACAACAACAACAAAACAGACTGTAAAACGCCAGAGTTTAGTGTAATTAACAGCAACTAGATTTATACCCAACTCGAAACAGGAAAATTTTAATAAAAGTCGAAATATAAAATCATGATAATATTATTATTAATTAGACAAAGCAAATTTGAAGAGAAAGAGAGAAATGGAAAAGGAGACAGACAGAAAGAGAGAGAGAGAGAGAGAGGGAAAAAGGGATGCGTTGGTATTCCGAAAAAAATACCATAATGATAATGATAAAATGAATCAGATATAAGATAAAAGAAAAGGAAAAGATTATGCATCTTGAATGGATTTGTAGCGGATGACGTATGCGAGCGAAATAAAATCAGCCAATTAGATTCACGTGCGAACCTCCATGTTAGTTTAGTGTTTACGTGTCGACCTCTCATCCGAAGTGTTAGAAGTTGCCACTATCACCCGGAGGCTTCCGCTGTGGCTGAGCCCCTCGGAGGGTAAGGACGAAGCTCTGTCGCGTCGGCACCAGCTGGCACGTAGATCGAGTCCGCATTAGTCGGCACAAGTCGGACGAGGTTCAGCTTCGCATACCGGACTTATCCTTAGCCTTAGCGTGAGCGAACGTGACGTAACCATAGGCAATGACGTCCAGAGCAATAGAACCAATCAGATAGGATAGGATCACGTGACAATAGAAATTGGGCTTAGAAGGCAGTTGAAATTCGAAATCTGTTCTATGCTTAGGTACTATCTAAGGTGTAAGGATAACTACTTCGACTTTATCGCGAAATATCGACATAAAGACGCAAGTTTATTATACCTGCGACATCTCAGTGTACTACCAGTGGAGGTACAGTGCCCGACCCGAAAGAGCACCTTGTTATCACAGGAAAGACAGGACAATAGTGACCGAGCGGTGCATGGGAAAGGGTCCCGAAAACAAAAAAGAAGAACACAGTGTGGCTTTACTATAAACGACTACACAGGTACACTTCTCTCGGGAACGAGACTTAAGCCCTCTCATGTTCTGGCGTTCATTAGTCACGGGTTAAATAAGCTCTTCCTTGACCCCCTTGTTGAGCCCCTGACCAGCAACCGTGACGCTGAAACCCTCATACCTCACGCGAGACGAGAAAGAGTGGGACAAGAGACCAGATAATCGACAAGAATTCTACACACAATACCTGGCTCGGTACCTGTTTCTCCACCAGTACAAGCCGGAAGGAGTCCACCAGTTCTTCGTCGAGGCCGC
>NW_020869855.1:179050-181550 GCF_003789085.1 Penaeus vannamei
CCTTTCATATACAGCATAACCCATACTTCTCTTTTTTTTACAATAAACCTTGGTATTTGTAATCAATTTTACAATAATTTAACTGCGATGTGTTTGGGCGACTGCGCTGTCGATAAAGCACGTCAATTCCCACCTCTGAGACATACCAAAGTGCTTAGTTATTTTTTCCTTTTTTTTTGTGGGACTTTTTTTTTTTTCTTTTTTTTTTTCTTTCTTTCTTTCTTTATATCCGAGTGCTAGAAGTATTTCAGGAAGTGAAGAGGAGGAGAGGAGAGAAGATGGAGAGAGAGAGAGAGAATAGTGAGAGAAGAGATAGAGAGAGAAGGGAGAGAGATGAGAGAGAGAGAGAGAGAGGAAAGAGAGAGAGAGAGATGGAGAGAAGACAAGAAGAGAGCGAGAGAGAGATTAAAATCGGAAAAAACGAAAGAAAGGTATTTAGAACTAAATAAAGAGAGATGGATATAAAGAGAATGAAAGAAAATAAATGAAGGAAAAGAGGGGAATGGGAAGGGAAAATAAAAGACAGGAAAACAAGAGAAAAAAAGAAAGAAAAAAATCACAAAAACAGATACTCAACATAAAAAAAATATATATCATAACATAAATCACTCTTTAAAAAAAAAAAAAAACAGAGATACTTTATTCCTCAAAAACTTTTATATAAAAAAAAATAATACAAAAACATCCAAGCAAATTCCCCAGCATACAAATGGGAGATTTGATGAAAAATACGACATGCTGACGAGTAATAACACTTACGCCAAGATAGTACAGAACAGCTGTTTTGGCAAAATAATTTCAGAACACCGTGGAGCATTTTCGGCTATGTTGGTGGTGGGAGGGGGGCGGAGGCGTCGTGTACTGAGGAGGCGCCCCGCACGTCCCCCTATCCCCGTCTTCCTCGTTTGAGTCTCCTCCACACGGGTCAGCGACCAAATCCTCGGCTCCCCCCCCGTGAGGAGTCTGAGGGAGGGGGTATGTCTCCTGGGTCTTCCCCTCGGGCGTACTTGTTCCCTCGTATTACCCATTCCCCTCTTCCCCTCTCTTCCTTTCCTGCCCCTCTCCGAATCCCTTCACGCCTCTCCACTATTTTACCATTCTTCAACACTATCCCCCCACACACTGTGTCTCTGCCATGGTGTTGCCTGTGTGTGTTTGTGTGATTTTGGTGTGGCAACGAGCCTGGGCGTTCCCTGTGTGTTGCTTGTACTTGATCCCCTCTCTGCCCGCTTCTTCGTGCCCTGCTTCGTGCTCTGTGGTTTCTCATTGCGCCTTGTATGTGTGTTGTGTGGTGGTGCTTGTGCTGGCCGTTTTTTATGTGTGCTATGTGATGTGTGTATGTGTGTGTGTTCACCCCTCTCTCTGGGCTGTTTGTGCTCCTCTTTATCTCTGCTCACTTTGTGTTTGTCTTTCTACATTGACTCCGACGTCCATGTGTTGTGTGTTGCTTGGGTTATGTGGGCGCTTTACATGGTTTGTTTTTTTATGAGTCTCATGTGCGTGTTTGTTAGTTTGTATGTGTGTGAATTTGTGGGGAGAGTTGTCTTTCCTTCTTTGCATTTGTGTCTGCTTTTAATGTATTCATGCATGTTTATATCGTGTTGCTTTGCGTTGTATGCGTGCATATGCATTGTGTTGTGAACTCGTTGCTTGTACATGCTGTTTGTTGTATGTGATCCATGTGTGTGTGCGTGTTGAGCTTTTGTCTTGTTATGTGTACATTATATGGTGCTGCCGTGTCGAGTGGAGCGAGGGTGACCCATCCTATGCCCCTTCACCACCTCATACCCTGACTTACGTTGAGTTTCTTCTGTGTATGTGCTGTGGTGTTGTTCTGTGTGGTGTGTGTTGTGCTGTACTCTTCGTGCTTTAATATGTGAGACTGTTACTCATGCACGAACCCGCTCAGTGCATATTCGCCATAATAGATTCTCTCTATTTTTTTTAATATAAATTCTTAAGTGAATCTCCTCGACTGTCCTTCACACCCCCCCCTGCCCCCACCCCCTTCACCTTTAATCTCTATACCTATTCCTTATCAAATCCTTATCAACGTCTTATCTTCTTTGAATTCCTCCCTCATTCACTCACACTATTAAAATGCACTACTCTCTCTCTCTCTGTCTTCCGTCTTCGTTTCCTTCTGTCATTCTTCTTACTTCTGCTCTTCTCTCTCCTCTCTCTCATTCTTCTCTCGTTTTTCTGTATCCTTTGTCAGTGTTACATTTTTAGTTTATTTTTATATTATATTTATGTGTTAGTTAATTAGTGGTTTAGTTTTTTTCACCTTCTGTTTGTGTGAGATACGAGTATTGATTTTTAGTGTATTTCTTGAGGACTGTGGGCGGGGTGCATGTTGCTGTCTTCTCTTCCTTTTTTATTTTCTCTTTGTCTTTCTCTCTTTTTTTCTTATCTTATTTTTCTGTTTTTCTTCTTTCTCTTTCGTTTTTTCTTTCTCTTTCCTCCTCTCTCGCTCTCTCTCTCTCTCTTTCTTCCTTCT
>NW_020869855.1:184050-199050 GCF_003789085.1 Penaeus vannamei
GGAGGAGGGGAGGAGGCAGGAGGAAGGAGGGAGGAGTGAGGAGGAGGGTAGGAGGGGGGGCAAGAGGGGGAGGGAGGAGAGGGGGAGGAGGAGGAGTGGAGGAGCGAGGGCGCAGGAGGAAGGAGAAGGTAGAGGGAGGAGGAGGAGGGGACGGCAGGAGGATGGGGCAAGGAGAGGGGGAGGGCGGGGTAGGGAGGGAGGAGGAGGAGGAGGAGGGTAAATAGGAAAGGGGGAGAAGGAGGGCCAAGGAGCGGAAGGAGCGAGGAGGAGGCTGGGGGAGGGAGGAGGAGGGAAGGGGAGGGCGAGGGGGAGGAGGAGGGAGGAGGAGGAGGTGGAAGGAAGGGGAAGGAGGAGAAGGAGGGAGGGAGGGAGGAGAGGGGGGAGGGGGTGAGGGAGGGAGGGGGCAAAAGGAGGAGGGGGAGAGGAGGAGGAGGAGGAGGAGAGGGGGGGGAGGAAAGGGAGGAGGAGGGAAGGAGGAGTAGGAGGGGAGTAGGAAGGAAAGGGAGGAGGGAAGGAAAGGAGGGGCTAGAGGGAGGAGGAGAAGGAGAAGGAGAATTGGGGAAGGCGGAAGGAGAAGAGAGGAGCGAGGAAGAAATTGAAGAAAAAGGAAAATGAAGAAGCGAGAGAAGAAGAGAAGAGACAGAAAGCAAGAGAAAGAGAAGAAAAGGGAATAAACGTCAAGAAAGGAATGAAGGAATATAGGCAAAAGAAAAAGAGAAAGAGAAAAGAAGGGGAAAAGCACAGAGGGTAGTTGGGACCAGGGGGGAGAGGGGAGGGTCAAGAGAGGCGAGAATGGAATGGAATGTCATAGACGAGACGCCCTTACGGAGGAGATTCGAGAGGGGAAATTGAAGGGTAAAAGTTCAACGTCTTGAGGGGAAGAAAGTGAGGGGAAAAATCTTTGTTTGTGGGAGAGGGGAAAACGGGAAGAAAGTGAGGAAAAAAGTCGTTTTTTAGGGGGAAGCGGAAAGAAAGTGAGGATAAAAAAGTGAGGGAGGGGGAAAACGCGAGGGGAAAAAGTGAGGGGGAAAGTCGTTTTTTTAAAGAAAGTGAGGGGAAAAAAAAAACGTGAAGTAAAGTTGGGGGAAAGCGTTGTTTTTGGGGGGAAAATGGCAAAAAGTGAGGGAAATTTCGTTTGTTTTTTTAGGGAAAAACGTAAAGAAAGTGAGGGGAAATTTCGTTGTTTTTTAGGGGAAAACGTAAAGAAGTGAGGGAGAAAAATCTTTGTTTTGTGGGGGGCAAAGGGGAAAACGGGAATAAATTTGGGGAAAAGCCGTTGTTTTTTAGGGGAAAACGTGAAGAAAGTGAGGGAAATTTCGTTGTTTTTTTAGGGGAAGTGAAAGAAAAGTGAGGGGAATGTCCTTTGTTTGTGGGGGAGATAGGAGGAAAGCGGAGAAGAAAGTGAGGAAAAAAGTCGTTTTTTAGGGGGAAGCGGAAAGAAAGTGAGGGGAAAAAATCTTTTGTTTTGTGGGGGAGAGGGGAAACGTGAAGAAAGTGAGGGGAAATTTCGTTGTTTTTTTAGGGGAAAACGGGAAGAAAAGTTAGGGGAAAAAATCTTTGTTTGTGGGGGAGAGGGGGAAAACGTTGAAGAAAGTGTGAGGGGAAATTTCGTTGTTTTTAGGGGAAACGGGGAAGAAGTAAGGGGAAAAATCTTTGTTTGTGGGGGAGAGGGGAAAACGTAAAGAAAGTGAGGGGAAATTTCGTTTGTCTAGGGAGGGAGGTAAACCGGAAGAGGGTAAGGAGGGGAGAGAAATTAAGGGGAATGAGTGTAGAAGGTAAAAGTCTTTTAGAGGAAAAGGGGAAATTGGCAACAAAGTATTATAAGAGAGAGGGGAGGGGGAGGGGGAAAAGGCAGAAAGGGGAAGAATGAGAAGGGGGGGGGGAGGAAGGGAGAAAAGGACAGAAAGAGAAAGAAAGAAAGAGAGGGGACAGAGACAGAGACTGAGAAAGAGAGAGAGAAGAGGGGGATAGACAGAGACAGACAAAGAGAGAGAGAGAGAGACAGAAAGAAAGAGGAACAGAGAGAGAGAGAGAAGATACAGAGAGAAGAGAAAGCGAGGAGAGAGAGAGACAGAGAAAGGAAAGAAAATGCGGAGAGGGCGAGGAGAGAGACAGGATAAGAAAGAAAGAGGGACAGAGAGAGAGAAGATATATGCACAGCAAAAGAGAGAGAGAGAAGAGCATGCCGAAAAAATTAAGGAAAAAAATATTGATAAAAAAAAAACAAACACACCGATGAAGAAATAATGGATAAAAGAAGAACACAAAGAAAATAAAGTCAAATTGAGTTAGAGAATAAAAGAAAAAGAACAAGAACAAAAAACAAAGAAAATAAGAAAAAAATGAGGTCAAACCCAGATGAGAAATAGGTCAACAGAGCAAGATAAATTATTTCAATTCGAACAAAGGAATATATAACATAACGGATGAAAATCGAAAAAAAAATGTAAATACACTCTACTGAAGACATCCCATACATAAAAAATATATTGTATTTTTACTTTGTATTTTCTCGTAGAAAAGAACCGACTCGACAAAGAACTGACAAAGACTTTTTTTTTAATAACAAATTCACCAAAAAACTAATAAAGTGCAGGGATCCTGAATCGAACAAAGGTAAATTCATCCCATAACCGTAATGGATACACAGCGTTTTCAAAATGCGAAGGAAAATGGATTTACGTCGAAATGGAACAGTTACCCCTCAATAACAAAGAAAACCACTCAGATGTTCTCGGCAGAAGTAGGTCAGTAGGTACATGAAGAAGGAAAAAAAAAATCTTATATTCGAGATCCCTTGAAAAAAGTGGGGGGGGGGGGAGGGATGGTAGGGAGGGGGGAGAGAAAAGAGGGAGGTAAGGAACTGGGGAGAGAGAGGGAGAAGAAGGAAGTTAGAGAGAGAGAGGATGGAGAGGAGATAAGGGGAGGGGAAGAGGGAGAAAGAAGGAAGTAGGGGAGGGGAGAGAGAGAGAGAGGGAGAGGGAGGAGATAGGGGCGGGAAGAAGAGAGGTAGAAGAAGGAAGTAGGGGGAGGGGAGAGAGAGAGAGAGAGGAGAGGGAGGAGGAATAAGGGGAGGGGAGCGAGAGGGGAGAAGAAGGAAGTAGGGGGAGGGGAGAGAGAGAGGGAGAGACGGAGAGGGAGGAGATAAGGGTGAGGGGGGAGAAGAGAGAAGACAGAAGGAGGTATGGAGAGGGGGAAGAGAGAGAGAGAAGGATAGGGAGGAGGTAGGGAGAGGGGAGAGAGAGAGAAGATGGAGGAGGAGGGAGAGAGGGAGATGGAGGCAAGGAGTAGAGAGAGAGAGAAAAAGAAGGGAGAGAAATGGTAAATTAATAATAGACAGGGAGGACAAAGAGAGAAACAGACTAACAGACAGATAGACAGGCAACCAAACAAGCAAGCAGACATAGCAGAGAGGAAAAAACAACAACACAACATAAACAAAGAGAGAAGCAATATACCAACTTTTCTTTACTTTTCATAAACGGAAGAAACGTACCTATAAAACACAGGATCAGGCGATTCAAAGCCTTTATAATTATCAAATGCATCGTCTCCAAATCCTTATAATTTCGCCCGACGGGGCACTAAATGGACGGACTGATTCTCACAATAGATTTCGGGAAACAGAGAGCCGTGTAAAACGTGCTGTCGGGTAAATAAGAAATAAAAAAAAAGAAATTGACGAATAAAAAATCCCCGATTTTTTATCTACAGAAAACGAAATGTCATATTAAAGGGAGGACTGGCTCAATTTTTGTAAAGCAGTGGGAATTTTAGATTTTCTTCCTTTTTTATTTGGCCATCGCAAAGATGTTTTGTCCTTTATGCTTGATGTGGACGTCGGCCCTTTGTGTATGCGGAACGGCAGACCGTATATCGAACCATAGAACACGTGTTGTATAAGTATATTCCCTCCTTATTCTAGATTCTTATGGTGTGATAGAGCGAGAACACAGCGGACATTTGGTCTATATGCTGCAGCTAATAGAGTCTGCGGAAAGCGAATCGATCGGTAAAGATAAACGAGACTGAAAAAAAAAAAAAATGACCGAAATAAAAATCCTGCATTTTTGATGTCGACAGAAAACGGAAGTGTCATTTTAAAGGAGGACTGGCTTCAATTTTGTAAACAGTGTGAATTTTTAATTTTCTTCTCTTATTTTATTTGGCCATATAAGATAGTTTGTGGTCCGCTTATTTTTACCCTTTTCTTTTAAACAATAGCACGTCTTTTAAGTCTTCCCTTCCGTTTTATTTGTTATAAGACAATATGTCTGTTATGTCTCACGAATAGGCAGTCGACATAAAGAGGGAGCTGAAATGGTGCGCGGTACAGGGAGTAAAGAATTAAATAAAAAAAAATTGGACCGGGAAAAATAAAATAATAGGGTCAGCCATTTTGTAAGTCTGCACAGAGAAACGGAAGATGGTACCCATATTAAAGTTGGAGAGACTTGGGCGGTATCATAAGAGCTAGTGTTGGTTTCTTGTAAACCAGGTATCTAATAAGGCATTATTCTCGCGCCTTATTGCATTTGGACACGCACAAGATAGTTTTGTCCTTCACCCCTTTGTCTTTTAAACAATAGACTCTCTTTTAAATATCTCCATCCTCTTTATTTAGTTATAGACAGAGATTTTTTTCTCAGCTGTATGGCAAGAGATGGAAAAAGACAAAAGAGAGTTATACGTGTGTCATGAAGTCATATTGCGTGGAGGAAGTGAGTCAGATGCTTAAGAACATGGATCTCAATTTTGTAGTACTGCTCGACACTGCGATGTTAGGTTGATTATCAAGGACAACAATTTGGTTATATTGTGCTTCAGCAATAGAAGTCGAAAAGGAAATCTCGGTAAGATTAAGAATTTAAAAAAAGAAAAAAATTGACCGATAATAAAAATCAGCATTTTTATCTACAAGAAAGAAACGGAAATGTATAAAATATAGGGAGGACGCCTCAATTTTTTTGTAAACAGTGGAATTTTAGTTTCTGCTCCTTTTAATTTGCGCATCTAGAGTTAGTTTTGTCCCCACGTGTCGCCTTTTTCTTTTAAAATTAGACTCTGCTTAATATTCCGCTCCTTTTATTTGTGTTATAGACGAACAATTTGTTATATCTCACAATAAGAGTCGAAAAGGAATATCGGTAAATAAAGAATAAAAAAAAAAAATTGACGAAATAAAAATCCCATTTGTTTATCTTACAGAAAACGGGAAAGTGTCATATTAAAGGGAGAGGACTGCTCAATTTTTGTAAACAGTGGAATTTTAGATTTTCTTCCTTTTATTTGCCATCTAAGATAGTTTTGTCCTTCGCCTTTTTCTTTTAAACAATAGACTCTTTTAATATTCCTCCTTTTATTTGTTATAGACAACATTTTTTTCTCCGTTGAAGAGGAAACACAAAAGATATACGTGTCTACATAAGCGTGAGTGTCAGTGCTTACAGACAAACTTTCTCCCCCTCTTTTCCCGTCTTTTGTTCCCTCCCTGATTGGCAGCGAGCGTATCTTAACGAAAAGCTCCCCTTTACTGACCTTGTGGGGCGCCAAGGGTCGGTCATTAACGGAAAGGTCACGGAAGTACGCCCAAATGAAAGGTCATGAGAAGTTTATAATGGCGCCATTTTCATGACAGAGGGAGGGGAGGGGGGTTCAAGCGAGGGGGGGAAATTGAATTATATATATAATAATATATATATATATATAATATATATATATATATATAATGTTTTATATATAATATATATATATTAATAGAGAGAGAGAGAGAGAGAGAGAGAGAGAGATACAGATTTTAGAGATGCAGATAGAAAGATGTAGATATAATATATATGATATAGATTTGAATATAGATATAGATATAAATATAGATAATTATGGAATAATGTATTTTCTCTACATAATAATACGTATAGTGTGTGTGTTTAGGCCAACTCCTTCCCTCCCCCCCACCCAATTACCACCCCAATCCACCCCAACTCCCATCTATTCTCGACTCTAATTCCTCAACTTTCTAAAAATAGTAACAATAGACCCTTATATCCGACAGTTATTAAGTGACAACACGACAGACTATAAGAGCACACCTTTCCCTCCTCCTTCTCCCTCCCCCTCTTTCCCCTTCCGCCACGCCCATCTCCTCTCCCTCTTCCCCTCCTCATCCCTCCTGTCCGTCTTCCCTCTCCCCCCCTCTTTCCCCTCCCACCCCATTCCCCGCTTTCCCTCCCACCCCTTCCCCCTCTTGTGCCCTCGCCCACCCCAGCCCCCTTTTTCCCTCCCCACCATCATCTCGCCTCTCCCGTCCCCTCTCCATTCCGCCCCTTTCCTTTTCCCCACCCCATTTCCCTCTCCTCCTCCCCGACCCCATCCCCCTCCTCCCCTCGCCCTCCCCATCACCCCTTCTTCCCCCCTCTCCCATTCCCCTCCCCTCCCCTCCTTCCTTCCGCCACCTCATCCCCTCTTTCCCTCCCCATTCCCATCCCCCGCTCCTTCCCCTCCCCACTCCCATCCCCTCCTTTCCCCTCCCCTCCCCATATGGCCCTCTCCCCCCTCACCCTCCTTCTCCTCCCGCACCCCATTCCACCTCCTTCTCCTCCCACCTCACCCAATTCCCCCTCCTCCACTCCCCGCCCCATGCCCCCTCCTTCCCCTCTCCTCCCCTCCCCTTGTTTTGTTGATAAATTATCTTCCGTAATCACATTAAGAGGGTCTTTTTCTCCCCCCCCCTCCTCCCCCCGACCCGCACCCATCACTGTCTTGCCCCCCTGCCCCCTCCCCCCTGCCTCCCTCCCCTCCCTCCACTTTTTTGTTCTTATCATGTGTATTCAAAGATTTTGAACCTTTTCTGTATTTTTTTTCTCTTTCCTTTTTTACCCTTTTGATTGCTTTTTTTTTTATTTTCGTTTTTGTTTTTCCATTTTATATCCCTCTATCTTGTTTGTGTCTCTGTATCTATCAATCTAATCTATCTATCCTCTATCTATCTATCTATCTATCTATCTATCTATCTATCTATCTATCTTAACTATCTATCTATCTATATACCCCCTCTCTCTCTCTATCTCTCTCTCTCTCTCTCTCTCTCTCTCTCTCTCTCTCTCTCTCTCTATCTTCTCTCTTCTCTCTTCTCTCTCTCTCCTCTCTCTCCTCTCTCTCTCTCTTTTCCTCCTTTCTCTCTCACTCATTCCTCCTGATAATACCCCCCCCCAAAATAAAAAAAAATGTATTCATCACCAAATGAAGTTCCTATTGTTTCCAGCCTACCATGAATGGCGTTAAAAAGTTTCCAGTATTTTTTTGTGAATTAATTGGTATATTTTACGTCGTGGCTGCGGGTAATATGATGGCAGACAAGCATTATTTTTTTTTTATGGAGGTATAAAAGAGAAATTTTTTGCGTTTTTAGTTTCCCCTTACAAAGTTTGCCTTGATGGATCCGTTTTCTGTGGGGATTGTGTTTCCCGTTTTCTTTTGTTTCTGTTTCATTTAGCCTTGTTATTTGTATTTGATTTATGATTCTGCTTATTCGTTTGTCTCTATTTCTTGATTAATCTCTCTCTCTCTCTCTCTCTCTCTCTCTCTCCCTCCCCTCTCCCTCTATCCCTATCCCTCTCCCTCTCCCTCTCCCTCTCCCTCTCCCTCTCCCTCTCCTCTCCCTCTCTCTCTCTCTCTCTTCTCTCTCTCTCATCTCTCTCTCTCTCCTCTCCCTCCTCTTCTCTCTCTCTTTCTCCTCTCCCCCCACGTGTTCTCAGACGTCCGATGCGGCCGGTTATTTTCACAGCAATTATGGCGCGCGAAAAGCAGTTATTTCAACCGTTTATAGTTTCTTTTAACAGGTGGATGGCGATGTATTTGCAAAGGTGTTATTTCGCCCTTTTTTCCTTTCTCTTTCTTTGTTCTTTCTTTCTTTTCTTTTTTTTTTTTTCTTTTTTCCGAGGCTCCGTAGTAGGTTATTTTCGCTGGCGTAAGGTACGTTCTCTTAGGTTATTCTCACCGGGTTTATGGCGCGTCGTGATTGGTTGTTTAAATCCGAAAAAAAACGCGGGAAAAAAGGCATTGGTAAAGAAGGGAAAAAAGACGACAAAGAAGAAAAAGGGAGTAAAAACAAAAACAAGGAAAAAAGAAGAAAAGAAAAAAAAAATAGTAATAAACAAAAACAAGGAAAAAATAGAATAGAAGAACAGATAAAGTCAATCGAAACGAGGAGAGAAAAAGATAAAAGACAAAAACAAAACAAAAAAAAAACCTAAAAACCAGAGAAATACAGAAAACGAATGAGAAGACGAAAGAAAATTAAGAAAAGAAACAAAAAGGAGAAAGGAAAGAAAGAAAGAAGAGAAGAAAAAAGAAAAAATTGGAGATAGGAGAAAGAAGAAAGTAGAAGAAAATAGAAAAAGAAAAAGAAAATAGAAACATAATGATAATAAAGGAATAGACGAAGAAACGATAATAAAGAAGATATATGTAAAAACTAAAAAGAATAAAAAGCTTTGAATTTCCTTATAGATCACAGACCAGTTAAGAAAAACTTTTGTAATAAAGCTTTTCGGGCGTAAGGAAGGAGGAGATAGAGGGAGAGATGGAGCGAAGGAGGAAGAGAGGTGGAGGGGAGAGAAAGAGGGAGATGGAGGGGAGAGAAAGAGGAAGGAAGATGGGGAGGAAGGAAGATAAGGATTGAAGAATATGGGGAGGAATGACAGATGGAGAGGAAGGCAGATGGAAGTGACGGAGAATGAGAGGTGGAGGGGAGAGAAAAGAGGGAGATGGAGGAGGAAGGAAGATGGAGTGAAGGAGGAAGGGAGTGGAGGGGGAGAGAAAGAGGGAGATGAAAGGAGGAAGGGAAGATAGAGGGAGAGAAAGAGAGAGATGAAGGAGGAAGAGAGATAGAGGGAGAGATGGAGCGAAGGAGGAAGAGGGGTGGAGGGGAGAGAAAGAGGGAGATGGAGGAGGGAAGGAAGATGGAGCGAAGGAGGAAGAGGGAGATGGAGGAGGAAGGAAGGAGGAAGAGAGGTGGAGGAGAGAGAAAGAGGGGAGATGAAGGAGAGGAGATAGAGGGAGAGATTGGCGAGGAGAAGGGAGGTGGAGGGAAGGAGGGAGATGAAGAGGAAGAGAGATAGAGGGAGAGATGGAGTGAAGGAGGAAGAGAGGTGGAGGGGAGAGAAAGAGGGAGATGGAGGGGAAAAGGGAGAAGGAATGAGGAAGAGTGAAAATGGAGATATTCGGAGAACGAAGGAAGGGAGAGAGGGAGAGAAAGACTAAGGGAAAGAGATGAGGGGAGAAATAGAGAAAGAAAAAGTGAAGGAGATGAAACGAAAGGGAAGAGAGACAGGGAGATCGAGAACGAAAGAGAAAAAAGGTGAAAGACATAAACAAAAACAAAAAACATTTAAAATTAAGAAAAAATAAAATTAAAAAAATGAAAGCAAGGACAATAAAAAGCATTTAAAATTAAGAAAAAATAGAAAAAAATATACATTTAAAAACGAAAGCATGAAACAACAAAAAATAAAAATTAAGAAATAAAATATTAAAATATCGAAAACAAGAACAAAATAACTAAGACCTCCCTCCCGCTAAGGTGAGATACAACACAGGAAAAAAGGGACAAAAAAACAAAAAACAAAAAAGACAAAACAAAAAAGAACAAAAAAATACAAAACGAAGGACAAAAAGGAACAAAAAAAAAGACAAAAATGAACAAAAAAAAAAAACGAAAAAGCCCAAAAAAGACGAAAAAGAACAAAAAAAATACAAAAACGAAAGGGACAAAAAGGAACAAAAAAAAAAGAAAAAAAAAGAACAAAAAAAAATAGACAAAAAAACGAAGAAAAGGACGAAAAAGACGAAAAAAGGCAAAAAAAAAATGAAAAAAGAGGGAAAAAGGGCCAAAAGGACGAAGAAAGACGAAAAAGGCAAAAAAAAAAAAATGAAAAAAGAGGGAAAAAGCCAAAAAGGACGAAGAAAGACCGAAAAAGGTAAAATAAAAAAAATGAATAAATAGAGGGACAAAAGGCAAAAATGAAGAAGAAAGGACGAAAAAGGCAAAATAAAATTAATATGAATAAAGAGGGAAAAAGGCAAAAAGACGAAGAAAGACGAAAAAGGCAAAAAAAAAAATGAAAAAAAGAGGAAAAAGGCCAAAAGGACGAAAAGAAAGACGAAAAAGGTAAAAAAAAAAAATGAAAAAAAGACGAAAAAAGACGAAAAAAGACCAAAAAAAGACGAAAAAAGAGGCCAAAAAAAAAGGGAAAATAGTTTATTTCCCGAAGCATTCGAGTCAACCTGTGATATTGACTTGGACTCTTTTTTCGACTCTATTGAGCTCTTTATCGGAAGGAAGGGAGAGAAGGAGAAAGGGAGGAGAAGGAGAAGAGGGCAGAAGGAAAGGAGAGAAGGAGAAAGGGAGGAGAAGGAGAGAGGGGCATTAAGGAAGGGAGAGAAGAGAAGGGAGGGAGAAAAGAGAAAGGGAAGGGGAGGAGGGAGAAGAGGGGTAGAAGGAAAGAGAGAAGGAGAAGGGGTAAAGGAAGGGAGGGGGGAGAAAAGAGAAGGAAGGGAGAGAAGGAGAAAGGGAGGAGAGGAGAAGAGGGGCAGAAGGAAGGGAGAGAAGTAGAAGGGAGGAGAGGGAGAGAAAGGGAAGGGAAGGAGAGGGGGAAAGGACAGAAGAAGAGGGGTAGAAGGAAGGGAAGAAGGAGAAAGGGGGAGGAGAGGAGAAGAGGGGTAGAAGGAAGGGAGAGAAGAGAGAAAGGGAGAGAGGAGAGAGGGGTAGAAGGAAGGGAGAGAAGGAGAAGGAGGAGAGGAGAAGAAGGGGTAAAGGAAGGGAGAGAAGGAGAAAGGGAGGAGAGAGAAGAGGGGCAGAAGGGAAGGGAGAGAAGCAGATAAGGGAGAGAGGAGAAGAGGGGTAGAAGGAAAGGGAGAGAGGAGAATAAAGGTAGGAGAGGAGAAGAGGGTAGAAGGAAGGGAGGAGAGGAGAAGAGCGCGCGGTTAGGAAAAAAAAAGGAAAAGGGAGGAGAGGATGAAGAGGGGTAGAAGGAAGGAGGAGAGAGAGGAGAAAAAATAGAGAGAGGAGAGGAGAAGAGGGGTAAAGGAAGGGAGAGAAAAGGAGAAAGGGAGAGAAGGAGAAGAGGTTGGTTAAGAAGGACAGCGGAGGAGAGGAAAGAAGAGGGCTAGAAGGAAGGAAGAGCCAGGAGAAAGGGAGGAGAGAAGAAGAGGGGTAAGAAACGGAAAGGGAAGGTAGATAAGGGAGGAGAGGAGAAGAGGGGTAGAAGGAAGGGAGGAGAGGAGAAGAGGGGTAGAAGGCAAGGGGAGAGAAGGAGAAAAGGGAGGAGAGAGAGAAGAGGGGTAGAGGAAAGGGAGAAGAAGAAGAAAAAGGGAGAGAGGAGAAGAGGACAGAAAAGGAAGGAGAGAAAGGAGAAAGGGAGGAGAGGAGTAGAGGGGGTAGAGGAAGGGAGAGAAGGGAAGGGGGAGAGGAGAAGAGGGGTAGAAGGAAAGGGAAGAGAAAAGGAGAAAAGGGAGGAGTTAGGCAAGAAAGGGTAGATAAGGAAAGGGAAAGAGATACGGAGAAGGATGAAGAGGAAAGAGGGGTAGAGGACGGGAGAAGATAGGGAGGGAGAGAGGGGGTAGTGGAAGGAGAGAAGGAGAAAAGGGAGGAGGAGAAGAGGGGTAGAAGGAAGGGAAGCAAGTGAGAAAGGGAAGAGAGGAGAAGAGGGGTAAGAAGGAAGGGAGGAAGGAGAAAGGGAGGGAGAGGAGAAGAGGGTAGAAGGAAGGGAGGTAAAGGGAAGAGGGTAGAAGGAAAGGGAAGAGGAAGAGGGTAGAAGGAAAGGGAGGAGAGGAGAAAGAGGGGTAGAATGGAAGGGAGAGCAGGAGAAAGGGAGGAGAGGAGAAGAGGGGTAGACAGGAAGGAAGAGAAGAGAAAGGGAGTGAGAGGAGAAGAGGGGTAAGAGAAAGGGAGGCGAGGAGAAAGAGGGGTAGAAGGAAGGGAGGAGAGAGAAGAGGGGTAAAAGGAAGGGAGAGAGGAGAAAGGGAGGAGAGGAGAAGAGGGCAGAAAAGAAGGAGAGAAGGAGAAAGGGAGGAGAGGAGAAGAGGGGTAGAAGGAAGGGAGAGAAGGAGAAAGGGAGGAGAGGAGAAGAGGGGTAGAAGGAAGGGAGAGAAGGAGAAAGGGAGGAGAGGAGAAGAAGGGGTAGAAGGAAGGGAGTAGAAGAAAAAGGGAGGAGAGGAAGAAGAGGGGCAGAAGGAAAGGGAGAGAAGGAGAAAGGGGAGGAGAAGGAGAAGAGGGGTAGATAGGATAGGGAGAGAAGGAGAAAAGGGAGGAGAGAGAGAGGGGTAGGAAGGTTGAGAGTATGTAAGTGAGTAATATGAAGGAGAGAGAAGAGGGGTAGAAGAAGGGAGAGAAAAGGAGAAGAGAAGGAAGGGAGAAGGAGGAGAAAGGGAGGGAAGAAAAGTATGATAGGGAGGAAAGAGGGAGGAGAGGAGAAGAGGGGTAGAAGGAAGGGAGAGAAGGAGAAAGGGAGGAGAGGAGAAGAGGAGGTAAGGAAAGGAAGAAGAGGAGAAAGGGAGGTGAGAGAGAAGAGGGGTAGATAGGTATAGTTGTTGTTAAGAAGAGAAAGGGAGTGTTATATAATAGAGAAGGGAAGGGAGAATAAAGGGAGAGGTTTATAGGGGAGAAGAGGGGTAAGAAGGAAAGGGAGGGAGTAAAAGAGAAAGGAAAAGGGGAGAAGGAGCAGAGGGGTAGAAGGAGGAGAAAGGAAGAAAAGGAGGGAGAAAAGAGAAGGAAAGGGGAAGGAGTAGGAGAAAGAGTGGGTAGAAGAAAAGGAGAGAGGAGAGGGAAGGAGAGGAGAAAGAGGGGTAGATAGGAGGGGGAGGAGAAAGGGAGGAGAGGAGAAGAGGGGTAGAGGCAGGAGAAGAAAGAGAAAAAGGAGGAGAGGGAAGAGGGGTAGATTAGGAGACGGAGAAGGGAAAGAGAAGGGGAGGAGAGGAGAAAGGGGTAGAAAGGAAGGGAGATGTATATTATGGGAAACGGAAGGGAGAAAGGAGGGAAGAGAGAAAAGGGGGGAGAGGAGAGAGTAGAAGGGTAAGAAGGAAGAGAGAAAAGGAAGGGAAGAGAGGGGGAAAAAGGGTAGGAGGAGAAGAGGGAGATTTGTATAAGGGAAGTGAGAGGAATATGGAGGGGGAAGAAAAGGAGGGGAGAAAGTGGTATATGTGTGTTATTGTGAGAGTGGTAGATATGTTGAAGATGAGAAGAAGGAGGGAGAGAAAAGAGGAAGGAGAAGAGGAGAGGGGGAATATGTGGAAGAGGGAGAAAAGGGAGAAAGAGAGAGAAGGAAGAAGAATGGAGGAGAAAAACAGTAAATGGGACAACGGCAGAAAAGAAAGGACAAGAGCGGAAAAGAGAGAGGAAAAGAAAAAGGGGAGAAAGAAAAAGTTTATCAAAAGAAAGAGAGAGAATGAAGAACCTTAAATGAGGTAAAGTGAAAATAGGTGGAGGGACGGGAGGGGGGGGGGGGGAGTGTTTCCAGTGGCTAATCAGTTGGGAAACTTGAGGTGTGGGTAGGGGGGAGGGAGGGGGAGCAAAGCGAATGGGGGAGATTGTAGAAAGAAGAGGAAGAAGAATGGAAGAGTAAGCGAATGTTTGGTGAAGAAATAGGCGAATAAGGAAGAGAAGTGGGAGACAAGACGGAAGGCATCGAACGAGAGAGAAGAACGACGAGAAAAGTAAGGGAACAGAGAGAGACGAGGATTAGGAAGAGAAGGGAAAGGAAGAAGAAACGAAACGACGAACGCAATAGGAGAGAGAGACAAGGAGAGGGAAGGATATAAAAAAAACTAAAAAGAAAAGAGAGAACAACAATAAAAAGAATTAAGAAAAGCAAAGAAAACAGAATTTGTAAAAAAAAAAAAAAAATAAAAATAGAAAGGTAAAGAAATAAAAAGAAAGGGAATGGACAGAGGTGGATATAAGGGGCAGATAAGGGTAACGAAGAGAAAAGATGCAGGAGAAGGAGATCTTAACCTTCCAAACGCAGACGTGAGTGTGAGTTGAAACAGCTTGAACAAAACAGCTGAGTTCAATAGAGGGCGATGTGTGTTGTTTCAGACTTACATGTTCATCTTAAATATGAACACGTAGTTTTGAATATTTTGGATAATAACTTAATCATACGAGAGGGGGGTAAAGAGAAGGAGGAGAGAGAGGGGGAAGAGTAGAGTAGAGAGAGATGAGAAAGAGAAGAGAATGAGAAAGTGAGAAACAATAACATGAAAGAAAGAGAAGAAACAGTGGAGAGAGAGAGAGAAGGAGAACAATAAACATGAAAGAATGAGAAAAAACAGAGAGAGAGAGAGAGAAGAGGGAACAGAGAGGGGAAAGAGAATTGGAAGGAGAAAGAGAGAGAGAGAAAGAGAAAGAGAAGGAAAAAAGATAGATTTATATTTAGAATCTAAGGATTTCACAATATTTGTTCTCATGTACACCAACAATCACAACCACACAGAAATACGCACACAGATACACATGAAACATCAATACACGTTTTTGTTCTATTTTTTCTCGATTATTCCTCTCTTCCTCTTTTCTCTCTCTCTTTTTTTCCGGGCTTTGTTTTTTGCTNCCATAGCGCATCCACCCTTGCTTCCACCTTTTGGTGTCCCCCAGGGACGAAAGCCGCCAGGACAGGAAACTCGGCTCATCTCGAAGCTCCTCACGACAGGTTTGATGATCTGGCCCAGCCAGACCTAATTTTCCCCAATACTAGGTCGTCCCAACAGGCCTCCGTCCACCCAGGGTTGTTCTCGTACAGAAAATAAAACTAGATGGCAGGATCATCCTGGGTCATATAAACTATAATATAATAATATATATAATATATATATATATATATTATATATTATATATATATATATATTATATATATATGTCAATATATATATATATAACATAATAATAATAATATAACATATATATATATATATATATATAATATTATAATACATATTATACATATA
>NW_020869855.1:206550-209050 GCF_003789085.1 Penaeus vannamei
AAGACATAAAAATATATCTAATTTCTAGAAACGAGACGCCCGGAGGTGGATGATGTATCCCTAATGTATTGCTGTCTGTGCTCCATTAAGAGACATAAAAGTAGGCAGCCCATGAAATAAAATCGAAGAGTGACCAACAGTCAAGCGGTCACGTGGTGGAACGCCGTAGGAGCCGGAAAGGGGGATTGTCAGTGAAACAACGAAGTGAGGAAAAACGCTGCGACAGTCCGGAGGAAGAGCCGTTGCGTTGTGTCTACAAAGGGCGCCTGACACTGACGGAGAGGCAGAGGTCGCAGCGCAATGAGGAGGCCACAAAGGGAGGTGGACAGTAAGGGAGGAGCGGAGGGCGCCAGCGACGCGACGGCCACAAAGGAGACCTCCCCGACGCAGCATCAATCAATCTACCGCACAAGAAACCTTCCCAGATTCACTAAAATAAAATCGTCCAGTTCACGACTGTAAAAAAGGGACATTCGGAGAATATTTTACAGGGAGCTTCCTGCAAGTCAGTATTTATCATGAAACCAAAATTTGTGGCCACTCTGGTCATCTGAGGTCATTTTTGTTCGTCACGCTCACCTGCTCACGTCAAATAACTCAGCCGGGTCCAGCGACGCAGTTTAGCCACGATTATTGCTCCTACAGAGAGGTCCTGGAGAAGTTTTAAGGAAACCTTTTTGTAGTTTGCTTTAGGAGGGATCAGCTGCTTACTGACATGCCTTTATTCAGGATCTTCTTTGGTGCTTGTAACTCGGACAGGTATTCCATTATTCGAGTAACTGATAGCGAAGATGATCATAGAGATAATCACTCTAACAACAGCAGTAAATGAAAATCATAGCAGCAATTATCATGTTAATATCAATGATGATACCAGTAACAATTAATATGTTTCCAGTCATAACACTAATAACAAAACAGCAATACCAATAATGATGATAATAATAATGATTATAACAAAGAAATAAAAATGAAAGTAACAATTTATGATGATAATGATGATGAAAATAATAATAATAATAGTAATAACGATGATAATAGTAAAAGTAAGTGATAGATGATCATAATGATGATGGTGATGATAATAATGATAATTGATGATAATGAAAAGGCTAGTAATAATACTAACAATGATATCATCACTATAACATTGACAATGATAATAACAATAATTATCATACTAATTCTGATGCCGATGCAGATATTCATCATAATAATGATAATTATCATCATTATTACTATCACTATAATCATCACCATTATAATGAAAGTGATAATAACGAAAAGATAATAACAACAATAATAACGATAATGATAAAAAACAAAAACAGCAATAATTATGATGATTATCACCATGATAATAATCATATATTATAATAAGGATAAAAGTGATGATATAGTACCAATGAGGATAATAATTGCAACTGTGATGATGGTAATAACAATAATGTGTTGATTATTATCACAGCAACACCAATAATAAAAGGTAATTGAAATGGCAACTACAGTATTTGTAATGAAAATAAATGTAATGATGGTAATAATGGTATTAAGGATGATAAAATAATCATGGTATTAATGGTGATAATAACACTAATGATAATGCAGAAGATTACAAATACAAGAATATTAATATAAATACAATCAATGATAACAATGTTCCCGATTGTGTGACGGTGATGAGGATGATGCTATTGATGATAATGATGGTGAGGATACTATTGTTGTTGCCACTGCTACTACTACTACTAAGAATGATGGTGATGATTAGAATAATATTAATGATAACCATAATGATAATAACAATGGTATAGTATCAACACCAAGATATAAATGGATAGAGATAATAACAGTGATAATCATAATCTTACCATTACTACTGATAATGATAATCCAAAGCAATAACAACAATATTAGGAGTAGTATCATTGATGAGAATAATAATAGAATTGATAACAACGCTAACATTAACAACGACAATAATGATAAGGATAACATTATTAATATTATCATTAATGTGATTCTATCATCACTTTATTATTGGTTAAACAATCATTGATATCAGTATCATCACCACTGTCGAGTGATTCAAGAAGACGTCTGAACCTGACTGAAGTACACTTGGCCGGCCTTGTCTCCATTCTAGAGGTCTCCCAGATATTACCACCTTGTTAGTGCTTGTTTGCATTATGGCAAGTAATGGTGGTCCTGACCTCATGTTTTCCAATGTTCTTCTAGACCTATAGATAATTTTGGTGGCAGTGGTGGGACACTGTAGACGACTGAGATAAATGCCCCTTGTGCACAGTGAGTCCTGCATGGTAACCCTTGAACCTTGACAGGTATGTAATATGTAGGACTGCCAGGCACCGGCGACCAGTAGCGTCCTTCCCACACACGTACCCTCAACCAACCAACATAGGACTTGAGATGGCTAGCAACTTCTTTGTCTGCTATAGGAGAGTTATTAGGAGCTACCAACTAATACCCCCACTCCCAT
>NW_020869855.1:234050-244050 GCF_003789085.1 Penaeus vannamei
TGATAAATTCAATGCAGTGTACTTGCCTCGAAGAATGATGATGAGGAGGATGAGGATGATGATAAATAATGATGATAATAATAAGGATAATACTAATATAAACAGTAATAATAAAGATGATAATCATAATAAAAGAGTTATTATGAGATTCTCAGATTCATAATATGTAAATGCCATTCTTTAATATTCATGTCGCCATAAGTAAATGACTTTAAGGCCGCAATCACATAGACTATAATTTCCGGCATAAGATGCTCGTCTTACATCAGAATGTTACATAAAATGTAATTTCAGACGGAAAATACTGGCGTAACGTGCGAATGGACGGACAGACGGATAAAACACACAAGCAGAATTGTTATATGATTATTATAATAAAGTCTATAATTATTATTATTATTATACTATCGTCATTATCCTTGTTACTCTTTCATTCTTGTCGTTATGATTATTAGCATCGTTATTATTATAATTTCCAAGCTGAATAGTTAGCTGGCCGTTAAAGGGCTGTTAAAGTAATCCTACTAAACTGCCGCAGGCTGGAAGCAAACGACGTATGGCTCGTGGATTACTGCCCTGGCACCGTTGCCGTTGGACTTGTGGTCATCGTTGTCTAGGAGGGGGAGGGGATTAGTAGGACTGCAACAGGCATCGTGTCAGTAGCCTGTTCAGCATTTCGGTTAAGGTACTTGCTCTCATCCTTCTGAGACGTATCCAAAATCGCCTACTAGGGCATCAGAGGTTAGAGCATTCCGGATTAATTGCTATCAAATCTACAATATCTGTCATTTTGCGTTCCGAATCTTTGCAGAGCGCCGCCAAGACTATCCTTCGTCGCTTTTTAGAGGGCCTACGACTCGGTGTATCGTGAAACACTGTAAAAGATTTTGAGACAGAGAAATTCCGTCAAAGATTATTGTACCGATAGTAAGCCTGGGAACTGGTACTGAAAGTGATTTAAAATATGGCGGGGAGGGTCTAGCCTCTTTTTTTGTGAATTCAAGTGTGAAACAAGATTGTATTCATTCACCAATGTTTCCCACCTCTTGCTGGTACTGGATATTGAGGAGAACTGTAATTCCAAGTCAATGTGTGGCAACATTAAATAAAATGAAGATAGCTGGTATTAACTTCATCATCGACGCTGCTCTCGTATCAGAATCCCTGGACACTCGTGACGGCTCTCAGTCCAATTAGGAATAAGGTGAAGCCCTTAGACATAGAGGTTTCCTGAACAAAGACCAGGTCCAGGGAGCCTGCTGAAGAAACTGTTCTCATGAAACGTGCTGTGAGGATATCGGAGTTACCTACCTGTGTAGTGCAGGTCATGACTTTGAGCTGTCACGCTAAGAAGTCAACACACATTTGCCTAGCAGCAGGAATAATGATTTTTCTTTTTTTCTATTTGATGATCCCGTTACCTGTGTAAAGGGATCCAGCAACGCATCGCCAAGGCCTTGATTTGGCCAGTTTTGCTGCACAACATTGAAACCTGGACTTCATCCCGTGCTTTGGAGTCGCACTTAACGCCTTTTGCCACAGGTGTTTACGATGGTCCAAGGGGAACAATTGACATGTATGCTTCTAATCCGCAGCGAAGGATCTGTTACTCGCACAATCCGGGAACAGCTACCCAGGCTACATAGACACCTTCCCTAAATTCCCGAGAATGTTCCCAAACATCAGTGTGTTTCTTCCAGAGTCACTCCTGAGTGAAGAAGCATTATGGGGACGACTTAGAGTCATGGATTAGCAATTCGGCCAAACTTGCCACCGTTACCTGGCGGTCAAGAGAGGTCCTTGGAGGCTGCAAATGGCATCAGCCCGTTTGGTTGACTGTTTAGTCGTTATCAAATTAAAAGTACTATTACCTTAGGTAATGATAGTCCTGTTTGTATTATCTTAATAAATAGTAACAACAACCATAATAATAATAATAATAATGGTTTCTTTTTATCATTGGTATCATTTTTGTTTGTTGTTGATTTGTTGATGTTGATATTATTACCATTACTATTACTATGTCTATTACTATCATCATCATCCTTGTTATGATAATCATCAAAATCATCATCATCGTCACCTTCATCATAATCATATTTTTTATCAGTACCATTTGCTTTGTTATCTTTATCATTCTTGTTAATATGCTTTTTATCGTTGACATGTCTACCACCATTGTTATGACAATGGCAATGTCAATGAAGTCAATGGTGATAACATAAGGAATACAGTAATAATGAAAATACTTTTTATGGCAACGCTGAACTAATCACATCTGAAATATGTAAACACGAAGCTTCAAGCAGTCCCTTCCCTTGAAAAGAGTTTGGCGGCGCGGCTTCTCAAAGGCTTTTTTCCATTTTGGTTCGCAGAGTCGCTCCTCACAGCCCACCGCCTCTCTCCGTCATGTCAAGCCGCAGTGAGGTGAGGGCCCGTCACATCACTCACACGGGCTCCACGTCCTCGCCAGACACGACGCGCCTCTCGTCCCTCCGGCTTTTACATCAGTCCTATGCTAATATCCACATTCCTATTTAGCTCCTGTTGTTAATCCGCTTTCTGATTCTGCCTTTTCCGTCGGCGAAATGGCTGCGGCGCGGCGGCGGGGCTGGCGTTCCCGGTGTTAACTTCGCTGGTATTCAGTACTTTGATGGGGGGAGGGCATGAGGAGGCAGCGATGGCAATGTGACCTGGTATTCATGCCTGGCCGATGAAGTCAGATAATATATATATATATATATATATATATATATATATATATATATATATATATATATATATATATATATATATAATATATTATGGATGTACATGTTAACAAATGCACAGAAGTAATTGTCTATGGTATGTATATATTCATACTACAGGGATCAAAATCAGGCAGATATCTTTATAACATCATATTCATTATATTCAAATAACATGAATCACCAAACTTGAATGAACCTCTAAATCAAGTGTTCAGCAATCTGTTTTGCAATATGAAAGCGCTACTTGCTTAGTTCGCACCTCATGGCAATAAGTTATCAATCTGCATGTGCCACAAATAATCCGTTTTGCCTCAATCACATATTACAGCCAAGCCATACTTCCCTTAATGCTCATTCCGGCTGCCCCTCAGTGCGACAAGGGCATTGCAGAGCGAAGTCTCCGTGTATCACCTCCGTCCTATACGCCCCGTGAATCTTGCTGCGACTTAAAAATAAGGCATTGCAGAGCGGCATAAGATATGGCCCTGCATAGCCATGGCCTATATTGGTAATGCAACCAATTCTAATTAAAAAGTATGATATAAAGATAACTGTTGTTCACATGGATGGGAAGCAAATGTTGTTTGGGTACAGTGAGATGAGACCTTTCATGATGAGTGGGTATATTTATAAACGAAATCATGGGAAGGTATCAGGAATGATCTGATGTTGAACATGCTATTGTCAACGCCGATAATATTGACACTAGAATTATATCAATTAGTATCATTATTAGTAATAATAGTGGTGATAATAAAACTAATACCATATTGATGATAGTGCTATTGCTACTACTACTGATGTCGTAACTAAGGGAGGGCGAAAGGAGAGATCACCCTCCATGGGACCATGACGGAGGGTGTGGGGGGGTGGGGGGGCACAAATGAAGCTGCCCAAAATATTAAACTTTCTGAAATCAATAATTGTTATAAGGGATTGCATTAGTATGTTTTTTTCATATTATATTATCACAGGAGCGATGTATTTTTTAGTGAGTTAATTTCATGTGCTTTAATACAGTTCAAATAATGAAATAATTGTTTTTTTTGCCATGTTTATCTCTTATCGGACCTTGGCTCCGAGCCCCCCCAAATGTCTACCTAAGGCCCTTCACGCTCTTCCTCCCCCCCCACCCACCCTTTCCTATGATAAATGTGATGATGATAGTAGTAATGATAGTGATAATAATAATGATATACGGTAAACAGTAGAAAATAAAATGATAAGGACGGTGATGATAATGAGAATAATGATAATAATTATGATAATCTATGTTACACTTTTGCTTCACCCTCCCGAAGTAGGAGAGGGCAGATGTAAGGCTTAAAGTAGTAGGAAAATAATGAATGTAAGGAAGACCTGGGAGGGACGGGATGACAAAGCAGGAAAGGGAAGAGAGAGAGAGAGAGAAGAGAGGAGAGAGAGAGAGAGAGAGAGAGAGAGAGAGAGAGAGAGAGAGAGAGAGAGAGAGAGAGAGAGAGAGAGAGAGAGAGAGAGAGAGAGAGGAAAAGAGGAGAGGGGGAGGCGAAGGGTAGAAGGAGTAGGGTAGACTTTCCAGGGGTCCCCGTTAGTAATGATAGTAATGATAATTATGATGATGATGATAATAACAGCAACAATAATGAGGATGATCATGATTATGATAATAAGAATATTGAGTAATAGTAATAATGTGGATGATGATGATAATGATAATAATAACAATAATAATAATTATCATAATGGTAATAACAATGAAAACAGTGAAATCGATAATATCAATAATCATAATAGCAACAGCAATGTATACGACAATGAAAGTAATCACGATAATGTTAATGATAAGAGCCATAACAATAACATTATTTCCTCCGCCAAGAAGGTTATGTTTTGTTCGTGTTGGTTTGTTAGTTTGTTTGTTTGTTGGTACGTTGGTTAGCAGGATAACTCGAAAAGTTATAAGCAGATGTTTATGAAAACTTTACCAAAGGTGTCTCCGCCTAAGATTTCACTAAATTTTGTTGGTGAACCGGATCGTGATCCGAATAAAGGATTTTTTTTTTTTTTATCTGAATGATTGTCCCTATTACCTCATCACTATCACTACTGTTATTATTATTGTTCATTTTATCATTATCATAAGGGTGATATTATTATTGGCTAAGACACGCCTCTAGTAAAAGTTTCATAAAGCTTGTTCATAACTCTTTCAGTTATTCTGCTAACAAACAAAAACTAATTTAATGGCATCTAAGTCAGGCAACGAGACATCTGGTAAAAATCTTAGAAACATCTAATAATAACTTTGAGTTATTTATACTGCTAATCAACAAACAAACTAACTAACCAACGCGACCAAAAGCATAATCTTGGCGGTAATAAGATATAATAATGTTAATGATAATGACAATAATGATAAAAATCATTATCATTATTATCATTACTATTATAATCATTATCATTATTAGTAATAGTAGTAGTAATAGTAATAGTATCATCATTGTTGTTGTTGTCATTATTATCATTGTTATTATCATCATCATCATCATCGTCATCATAATCATTATTTTATCATTATCATTATTAGTGTTACTGTCATCATTACCATTATCCTCAATATAATCATTACTATCATTTTTATATTTGTTATTACTACTCTTACTATTACCATTATCATTATCATGACTATTATATCATTATCGTTAATATCCTCATCATTATCATTAATACCATCATTATCATTATTACTATCATTATTATTATTACTGTTATTATTATTATATCATTGTTTTTATTATAGTATAGTATTAGTATTAGTACTATCATTATTATTATCATTATCATTATTATTATTATTATTATTATTATTATTATTATTATTATTACTATTATTATCATTATTATTATTATTATTATTGTTATTTTTGTTATCATTATTATCATTATTATCATTATCATTATTATCAATTACTACTACTACGATTATTATTATCATTATTTTTATATCATGATCATATTGATGATAACGATAAGAACCCTCACCGAGAGGACTATGAAGACCCGTCGTGAGCAACGTCCTGCTGCCATGCAATACACAGCAACAGTGTCCCTATCCTAGGCCGCCCCTTTCACCTTCCTTCCTCCTTCCTCTTCCTTGTTTGTGTCCCCCTAGCCCCTCCCCTTCCTTTCTTCCCCTCTTTCCTATTTACCCGCAAGGGCCTTCCACCCTCTCTTCTAGGTCTCCCTCCCCCAGTGGCGTTCCCCATGCCCTCGCCTGTCCACTCTCCCTTAGCCTTCCTCTCTCTACCCTTTCCTCTCCCTCCCATGCTTTCCTTCCTCTCGTAGCCCCCCTCCACCCTTGCCTCACCCGCCTCGCCCCTCGGCCATGCCATCCCCGCCTCAACCCGACCTCACCCTCAGCTCCCCCAACTCGCTTCCTCCGCCCTTGCCTCTCCCCGCCTCGACTCATCCCGCCCTCGCCACCCTCCTCTCCTCCCTCGCCTCCCCGCCCTGCCCCTCTCCTCCCTCCCCTCCCCCCCCCTGCCCTCCCTCCCTCCCTCCTCTCCCTCCCCGCCCTGCCCCTCTCCTCCCCTCCCCGCCCTGCCCCTCTCCTCCTCCTCCCCGCCCCCCTCTCCTCCCTCCCCTCCCCCTGCCCCTCCCTCCTCCCTCCTTCTCGCTTCCCCCGCCCCACACCTCCCCGCTCTTGCCTCCCTTACCTCGCCCCCTCCCCGGCCAGTAATGAGAGCGAGGTGTTCCCGCACACACCCGGGCCTCCCAGCTGTCACTCAGGCTCGTCGTCACACGGGCTCGCCATGACGTCTAATATGCTGGTTCTGGAACTGCATGAATAAATATTCCGAGGTTGCCAGCTTGGCTCCGGCCGGGGGGGGGGGAGGGAGGGCAGGCGGGGGGACTGTTTAGAAATTAGGTTTGTATTTACCAGGAAGCGGATGACACTGATCTCGCTGGTCTCGGTGCAGCGCGTCTTGCCTTTCGATTCGCCTCCCGGCCTCGCCCAAGCCGTGCCTCTTCGTCGGCGTCACTGCTCCTAATGGCAGTGACGGCAGTAGAGTGGACATCTGACACGCCCGTCGCTGGTATCCTTCGCTGTCTCGGCTCAAAGTCGTCACCCTACTCTTTCTATAAACTGCCTTATCATCACCATTAGAAACCACAGGGCTCATGGAAAACAGATGACTGCTGCCTTGTGCAACTTGCACAGGTGCACAATGTACAAAGAGGCAAACCAGAGGGAGCAATGCTAAATCTAAGGAAGGTCTATTCCTGTGCTCTCTCATACTCACCACACTATTGAGAGATGTTGCTATAGCGATTTTAACTGAAATGTACACAAAGTTCACAATATACCCAATGTCGCCATGATATATATGCAAGATGTCACCAGTTTATAATCATACGACCATATTCTACATTCCATATGACAACCTTAGTTGCCACTGCACGGTTGCTCCATATCCGCTTTATGTTTACAGTCATCATCCCACATTTGCATCAAGTACACTTATGCAGTCACCTTGTGTGCACATGTAGTGACTTTCCGTGCACGTGCGGCCATGTGCGTTTCTGGTCAGTTCACATGCGGTGTAGTACGCTGTCTTGATCCCCTCGGTGCCATCCATCTGTCCCTGCGAGCCATTACACCCAACCTTCGGGCGTCCCTCCTCTCCCCGCCCGATTTATTGCCACGCATCAACTACCTCCTCCCGCCCTCCCCCTTATCATTTCACTACTTCATATTCTCTTCCATATCTGGCCATCGCTAATATTTATTCTTTATCTTCGCTCTCCCCACTCTGGCCATTCGCTGGTCCTCTGCTCTGGGCCAGCAGCGCCAAACATAGGCTCTCCTTCATAAAAGTCAACGGCGAATGGCAGTGTATATAGGGATCGCGGGACAGAATGCTGGATGGCTGCCGTTGCCTTTGATCATGTGGCGATAATTTAGGCAAGGCGCATTTTGGTGTGTTGGGGAGGGCGGTTGCAGGCGCCTGTGCAGGATCGAGGGCGTGATTGTGCTTTTGTGAAGTGGGTGTGAGTAGCTGTAGGTTTGAGATAAAAGGGAACTAATGAAATGAAAAGATAAAGGAACGAACGAGAAGAGAGAGAGAGGGAAAAAAAGAATCATCCCACCCAAACACACCTTCCTCTTCCACAGTTTCATTCATATACCTTTCCCTTCGCCTTTCGTGGCTCCTCTCATACAATCTCTTTCTCTCTCTCTCTCTCTCTCTCTCTCTCTCTCTCTCTCTCTCTCTCTCTCTCTCTCTCTCTCTCTCTCTCTCTCTCTCTCTCTCTCTCTCTCTCTCTCTCTCTCTCTCTCTCTCTCTCTCTCTCTCTCTCTCTCTCTCTCTCTCTCTCTCTCTCTCGCTGTTTTCTTCTCCACCAAGTTTCTCTCCGCCACCAGTGTCATCAACGCAATTCAACTTCAATCTTCCGTCTATTGTCTTTTTTGTGCGTGACTCCGTTCTATCGTCAACCTGTCTCCCTTCTCTCCCCTTCCATTTCGGCTTTCGTTATTCGCCTCTGAAGCTGCCTCCCCTGCCTCACTCACCTCCCCTCCGTCGTTTGTTCTCCTTTCTCCCTCTCCCTCTCTCTCTCTCTCTCTCTCTCTCTCTCTCTCTCTCTCTCTCTCTCTCTCTCTCTCTCTCTCTCTCTCTCTCTCTCTCTCTCTCTCTTTCTATGTGTGCGTGTTTCCCTTTCTTTCTCTGTCTGTTTGTCATTTTCTCCTTATCTCTGTCTCTATCCCTGTGTCTCGCATGTCTATCACATTTTCTCTCTCTCTGTCTCTGTGTCTCTCTCCCTCCCTCCGTCCCTCCCCTCTCACTCTCTCTCTTTCTCTCTTTCTGTGTGCCTCTCTCTCTCTCTCTTTCTCTCTCTTCTCTGTCTCTCTCTCTCTCTCTCTCTCTCTCTCTCTCTCTCTCTCTCTCTCTCTCTCTCTCTCTCTCTCCTTCCTTTCTCCCACTCCCCTCTCTCCTCCCTTTTACCTCCCTGTCCCCCTCCCCTTGCTTCCTCTCCTTTCAGCCCTTTCCTCTCCCCATTGATTCTGCTTTTTGTGGCGTGGCGACGCATCTGAGGCGGCCGTGCGTCATGCAGCAAAGCCATATGCACATACCTCGTTTCAATTTGACTCCTGAAATCAGCATTACACGGACATGGAGCGAGGAGTGTGTGGCTAATCGCTCGCTGTTTTGGCCGCTCGTACTTAGGGCTTTGATCCTTTCTCGGCTGTTAGAGGAATCGCGGGATGGATTAGCACCTGCGACACGCGAAGTAAGGCTGGGGGATTGGGCGGATTGGTGATTACGAGCTCTTTTTGTCTATCGTTTTATTTGCGCGTACTTTTCCGGAATTGATCGGTTGATTATTTGATTGGGTTTAATAGGTTTGTTAAGCCGACTTAGTAGTCATCTATTTGTGCGTGTTCTTTTTTTTTATATTCGATCTGATCATATATTTCTATCTATATTATCTTACCCCAACGTACGTTTTGACTGCAGTGCAGAGAAAGTGGTAGTGATATCTGTAGCCATTTCATACCCAAATAAGCGTGAATTCATCAGCGCGAATTGATATGAAAAATTGATTATCGTGTGCACCAGCGTCTGGAAACATTCAACTGCGCTCCAAGAAATAAATCCGCTGTCCTCCAACCCCCGGCGAGGCAGCGCCCCCCGCCTGCGAGCCCCCGACGCCCCCCTCGCCGAGAGACATCATCGTAATCACACAAAGGAGAGGAAAGGCGAGTAAACAATGGCCAATGCTAATTACCTTCGCAAGGGCGAGGGCGCGCACCGCATCCGCGCCTCTCCGGATACCTGATAAAATGTAAAGGGTTAAATTGATTCCAAGATTGATTTAGTGTTAATATCACACCCGTCCCCATTAACGTTATATATGACATTGTACCGCAGGCGGGTGCGAGTCACAACTCAGGGGTCGATCGCCGATTAATTGGCGGCCATTAGCGTTTCATCTGGCGGCGAGCATGAAGGTGTTGGTCGCCGAGGGGGGAGGGGGGGGGGCACAGATACGCCCCGGGTGTGATCCGCGGCCATCTACCTGAGGGGTCTGAGCGAGTAATGAATACTTTACCTGATCGACGGTCAGTTTCACTTTAGTTAACTTATTTTTATGGTATATACGATGTGATCAAGGAATTATCATCTGGCAATTTGCGTGTCCTAAGTCAAAGAAGAATTCAGCTTTAAAATTCAAAGCACAAAAGGGTGATGCCAGCACACCCAGAG
>NW_020869855.1:264050-271550 GCF_003789085.1 Penaeus vannamei
TTAGGTCCAATTTCGATCGGCGCGGAGCTTCCTTCGGGTCATTAAGTTCCCCGATGGACTCCTTTCGGCTCACTCGGCGCCCTCAATCCGGAGAGCCACGACGCTGAGCCACGGGAGGGATCGAGGGGCGTGATCTGGCGCTCGCTCGGATCGGCGCTGTTCCTTCGCCTCCTCCTCCTCTTCCTCTCTCGTTCCTCTTCTTTTTTTCTTCTTTCCTCTTTTTTCTTCTCTTCTTTTTTCTTTCTTTTTCTTCTTTTTCTTTCTCTTCTTCTCTTCTTCTTCTTCTTCTTTCTTTTCTTCTTCTTTTATTATTATTATTATTATTATTATTATTATTATTATTATTATTATTATTTATATTTTATTATTATCATTTATCATTATATTATCATTATGTTTATCATTATCATTATTATTATTTTATATTATCGTTATTATTATTATTATTATCATTATCGTTATTATTGTTATTATTATTATTATTATTATTATTATTATTATTATTATTATTATTATCATTATTGTTATCATTATTATATTATTATTTATTATTATTTTTATTATTATTCCGCGTCGTCGTTGTCGCCGTCGTCGTCTACTTTCATCTTCTATCTTCTTACTCCTATTTCTCTTCCTCTCTTCCAACTGTTTCTTTATCTCCTTGTGTTCTATTTTCATTTCCCTTATCTTGCTTCTCCTTCTCTTTCATTTTTCTACCTCCCCCTCGCCCTCTTCTTCCCCGCTCCCTCTTTTTTTCTTTATACCTCCTCCTTCTCCTCCCTCTCCTCTTCTTCTCCTCCCTTTTTTCTTTTTTTTTTTCTTTTTTTCTTTTCTTTTCTTTTCTTTTTTTTTCTTTTCTTTTCTTTTCTTTTCTTTTTCTTTTCTTTTCTTTTCTCTTTCTTTTCTTTTCTTTTCTTTTTCTTTTTCTTTTTTCTTTTTCTTCTTTTCTTTTTCTTTTTCTTTTTCTTTTTCTTTTTCTTTTTTCTTTCTTTTTTTTCTTTTTTCTTTTTCTTTTTCTTTTTCTTTTCTCCCTCCTCCTCTCCTCCTCTCTTCCTCCTTCCCCCAATTCTTTTCCCTCTCTTTCTCCCCCTTCCTTATCTCTTCCTCTTCCTTCCCTCTCCCCTTCCTCTTTCTTCTTCTCTCCTCCGCCTCCCACTCCTCCTCCTCCTCCCCTCCTTCGCTCCTTCACATCCTTTCCCTCTTCCTCCTTCCTATTCTTTCCCTCTCCTCTACTTTTCTCCCTCTTCCTCCCTTCTCCCCTTCCTCTTTCTTCTCCTCCCTCCTCCCTCTTTCATCTCCCTTTCCCTCTTTCTTCTGCTTATCCCTCCTCCTCCTTCACTCCTCTTTCCTCCCTCTTTCTTCTATCCCTCCTTCTCTCTCCTCCTCCTCCTCCCTCCCCCTTCTTCTTTTCCTCTCCCTCTTCCCTCTTTCTTCTCCCCCTCCTCCTGCGACTCCTCCTCCTCCCCCTCCTCCTCCTCTCCTCTCCTCCCACCTGCCTATCCTCCTCCTCTCTCCCCCGCGCCTCCGCTTCCCCTCCTGCCTCGCTCTCCGCCGCGCTCCTCCTTCTCCTCACACTCCTCCTCTTTCCCCTGCCTCCTCCTCGCTCTTTGCTTCTCCCCCTACCCCTCCTGCCTCCTCCTCCTCCTCCTTTCCTTCTCCTTCCTCCTCCTCACTCCTCCTCCTCCTCCTCCTCCTCCTCCCTCAGGCATCTTAGGTGCATTTCTGCCGCCGACGGATCCAGGGCCCTTCCTCCTCCTCCTCCTCGCTCCTCCTGCCTCCTCCTCCTCCTCTCCTCTCCTCCTCCTCCTCAGGCATCTTAGGTGCATTCTGCCGCCGACGGATCCAGGGCCTCTCCTCCTCCTCCTCCTCCTCCTCCTCCTCCTCCTCCTCCTCCTCTCCTCCTCCTCCTCCTCCTCCCTCAGGCATCTTAGGTGCATTCTGCGCCGACGGATCCAGGGCCCTTCTCCTCCTCCTCCTCCTCCTCCTCCCCTCCTCCTCAGCATCTTAGTGCTTCTGCCGCCGACGGTTTCCAGGGCCTTCCTCCTCCTCCTCCTCCTCTCCCTTCCTCCTCCTCCTCTCCTCCTCTTCTCCTCCTCTCCTCTCCTCAGGCATCTAGGTGCATTCTGCCGCCGACGGATCCAGGGGCCCTCTCCTCCTCCTCCTCCTCTCTCCTCCTCCTTCCTCCTCCTCCCTCAGGCATCTTAGGTGCATTTTCTGCCGCGACGGATCCCAGGTCCTTCCCTCCTCCTCCTTCTCCTCTCCTCCTCCTCCTCCTCCTCCTCCTCCTCCTCCTCAGGCATCTTAGGTGCATTTCTGCCCGCCGACGGATCCAGGGCCCTTCCTCCTCCTCCTCCTCCTCCTCCTCTCCTCCAGGCATCTTAGTGCATATCTGCCGCCGACGGATCCAGGGGCCTCCGTCCTCCTCCTCTCCTCCTCCTCCTCCTCCTTTCTCCTCGCTCCTCTCCTCCTCCTCCTCCTCTCTCCTCCTCCCTCCTCCCTCAGGCATCTTAGGTGCAATTTCTGCCGCCGACGGATCCAGGGTCCTTCCTGTCCTCCTCCTCCTTCTCCTCTTCCTCCTCCCTCTCTTCCTCCTCTCTCAGGCATCTTAGGTGCATTTCTGCCGCCGACGGATCCAGGGTCCTTCGCTCCTCCTGCCTCCTCCTTCTTCCTTTGCCTCCTCCTCCTCCTCCTCCTCCTCCTCAGGCATCTTGTCATTTCTGCCGCCGACGGATCCAGGGCCCTTCCTCTTCTCTCCTCCTCCTGCCTCCTCCTCCTCCTCAGGCATCTTAGGTGCATTTTCCGCCGACGGATCCAGGGCTCTCCCCTCTCCTCCTCTCTCTCAGCTCCTCCTCGCTTCTCCCATCCTCTCCTCCTGCTCTCTCCCCTGCCTCCTCCTCCAGCCGACTCCATTCTCCTCCTCCTCTTCCTGCCTCAGGCATCCTAGGTGCACGAGGATCCAGGGCCCTCCCTCCTCCTCGCTCCTCCTCTTTGCCTCCTCCTGTCAGGTCTTAGGTCATTTTTGCACGCCGACGGATCCAGGGCCCTTCCTCCTCCTCCTCTCTCTCCTCCTTCTCCTCCCCTCCTCCTCCTCTACTCTTCCCTCCCATCAGGCATCTTAGGTGCATTTTTGCCGCGACGGAATCGCAAAGGGGCCTATCCTCCTCCTCCTTCCTTCTTCCTCCTTCCTCCCTTCTCCTCGCCCCCTTCTCCTTCCTCCGCCTGCTCTCCTCCTCCTCCTCCTCGCTCCTCCTCCTTCATCTCTCCTCCTCCCGTCTCCCTCAGGCTATCTTAGAGGTGCATTTTTTGCCGCCGACGTGATCCAGCCCTCCTGCCTCCCTCCTCCTCCTCCTCTTCTCCTCCTCCTCCTTCCTCCGCTCCTCCTCTCTCCTCCTCCTTCCTCCTTCAGGCATCTTAGGGTGGCATTTGCCTGCCGCCCGACGGTCCCCCTCTCCTCCTCCTCCTCCTCCTCCTCCTCCTCCTCCTCAGCGGCATCTTTGGGTGCATTTCTGCCGCCGGACGGGATCCAGGGCCTCCTCCTCCTCCTCCTCCTCTCTCTCCTCTCCTCCTCCTGCCTCCTCCTCCCTCCTCTCCTCCTCTCCTCCTCCTCCTCCTCCTCCCTCCTCCTCCTCTCCTCCTCCTCCTCCCTCAGGGCATCTTAGGTGCATTTTTGCCGCCGACGGATCCAGGGCCCTTCCTTCCTCCTCCTCCCCTCCTCCTCCTCCTCCTCCTCCTCCTCTCCTCGCTCCTCCTCCTCCTCCCGCCTCCAGTCCCCCGAGCCCTCCTCCTCCTCCTCCTCAGCTCCTCCCTCAGGCATCTTAGGTGCATTTCTGCCGCCGACGGATCCAGGGCCTTCCTTGCCTCGCTCCTCTCCTCTTCCTCGCTCCTCCTCCTGCCTCCTCCTCCTCCCGCCTCGCTCCCCCTCCTCTCTCCTCTCTCCTCCTCTTCCGTCGCCTCAAGGCATTTAGGTGTGCATTTTTGCCGCCGACGGATCCAGGGGCCTTCCTCCTCCTGCACGGGCTCCCTCTCTGCTCCTCCCGCTCCCCTCGTCCTCCTTCCTCCTCCTCCCCCTCCGCTCCTCCTCCTTCGTGCGCTCTCCTCCTCCCTCGCCTACCTCTTTCCTCCCCTCAGGCATCTTATAAAAGGGTGCATTTTTTTGCGGCGCGCGTAGACGGGGGGTATGCCAGGGCCCGCTTGCTCCTCCTCCTCCTCCCTCCTCCTCCTCACGCCTTCTCCACCTCCTCCCCTGGCCTCCTGCCTCTCTACCTCGCTACCGCTTCTCCTCTCAGCTGCCTTCCTCCTCCTCTACGCTCCTCTCCTCCTGACGACTCCTCCTCTGCTCTCCTCCTCCCTCGCTCCAAGGCATCTTAGCGTGCAATTTTTTGCCACGCCGAGACGGGGGTGCAAGAGGGATGCCAGGGCCCCTGTCTCCTCCTGCCTCTCCGCTCCTCGTCTTCTTCCTTCTTCTTCTTCTTTCCTGCTCCTCGGCTCCTCACTCCGTCCGCCACGCTGCGCTCCCTCAGCTCCGTAGCACCTCACGGCCTGCGCTCGCTGTCCATAGCTTGTCGCTGCGCTTGGCCCTCAGAGCTTCTTAGGGTGCAATTTTGCCGCGACGGACTCGATCCAGGGCCCTTACCTTGCCCTCCTCTTCCTCCTCCTCGTCCTCCCCTCCCTCCTCTTCTTTCCGTCCTCGCTCTCCTCTCGCTCCTCCCTCACTCTTCCTCCTCGTCCTTTCTTGCTTTTAACTTATTGCTTCGCTTCCCCCTCATCTTTCCAGCTGCTTTATTGCTCCACTCCGGCTGCCTTGCGGACTCGGGACGTCTGGCTGCGAGCTGGCTGGGCCTGGCCTGCCCTCGCTCCTCCTCCTCCTTACTCGCTACGCTCGTCCTTCCTCCTTACTACGTCGCTCGCTCCTCGTTCCCTCCGGACTCAGGGGCATGCTTAGGGTGGCATTTTTTGGGGGCCGCCGACGGATTCCAGGGCCCTTCCCTGGTCCTGCCCTGCCTCCTCCTCGTCCTCCTCGATCTCGCTTGATGACCGCTCCAACTCCTTCCCTCCTTTCAGGTCCCGGGGCCCCTGGCGCGAGCAGCGCGAGGCCCTCCCTCCTTCTCATCTCGACCGGCTCCCCAGACCTCCTATGATCACACCTCCCTTGGCCCGGCTCTCCGTTCCTCCTCTCTCCTCCTCCTCTATGTTCCTATTCCGTATCCTACGCCTTTATCGCTGGCCTTTGCCGTCTGCCTCCTCGGCTGTTGCCTCAGCTGCCTTCCTCCTCGTCTGGCCTCCTCTCTTCATCTCCTCCTTCCCTCCCGTCTCCTCCTGCCCTTCTGCCTCTCCTCAGAGGGCATCTAAAGGTGCAATTTTGCGGAGGTACTGGTGCGGGCTCGGCGACGGAAGGGGATCCCAGGGCCCTTCCCTCCTCCTCCTCCTTCCTCCTGCGTCCTCTTTTCCTTCTTCTTCTTCTTCCTCCTCTGCCTCCTCCTCCTCCTCTCTCCGTCCTCCTCCCCCTCAGGCTCTTAGGTGCATTTTTGCCGCCGACGGATCCAGGGCCCTCCTCCCTTCCTCCTCTCTCCTCCTGCCTCTTCTCGCTCCTCCTCCTCCTCCTCCTCCTCCTCCTCTCTTCTCTCCTCCTCCCTCCTCCTGCTCCTCCCTCCTCCTCCTCCTCCTCCTCCTCCTCCTCCCTCAGGCATCTTAGGTGCATTTCTGCCGCCGAAGGATCCAAGCCCATTCACTGATCATTTGCGTTGATGATGGCGCTATTATGCAGTAAATTACCTTCCCCTCTCTTGAGATTAATGACCATGCTCGGTGATCTTCCCACTATATCAACACGCTGATTGAATCGTGGTTTGGGGGAGTTGCTCTGGTGGGGGGGGGGAAGGGGCGGGAGTAAGGAATACTATATACCCACACTGTTTACAAAAAAACATTAATGAAAAAAAAAAATATATATATATATATATATGTGTAATATTCCTATAAAGCATTAGTTGGAAAAAATATATTTAATTATTCCTATATGTCTGATGCGTAAATACACATGTATATAATAATTTTTTTTTTTTCTCTTTTCTTTTTTTCGGGGGGGGGGGTAATAAATACTATATACCCACACTGTTTACATAAAGCATTAATGGAAAATGTATATATATATATATATATATATATATATATATATATATATATTATATGTGTGGTGTGTGTGTGTGTGTGTGTGTGTGTGTGTGTGGTGTGTGTGTGTGTGTGTGTGTGTAATATTCCTTTACGAGCCTGACGCGTAAATACATACGTATATAATAATCTCTATTTTCTTCTCTTTTCTTTTTTTCTGGGGGGGGGAAAGGAATACTATATACCCACACTGTTTACAAAAAAAAAAAAAAAAAGCATTAGTGGAAAAAATATATGTAATATTCCTATACGAGTCTGATGCGTAAATACACATGTATATAATATTTTTTTCTTGTCTTTTTTCGGGGGGGGGGGTAATAAATATTATATACCCCACACTGTTTACAAAAACATTAATAAAAAAAAAAAAAAAAAAAAAAAAAATATATATATATATATATATATAATATATATATATAATATATATATATATATATATAATATATATATATATATATATATATATATATATATATATATATATATATATATATATATATATATATATATATATATATATATATATATATATATAATATATATAATATATATTATATATGTAATATTCCTATATGAGTCTGACGCGTAAATACACATGCATATATCTCTATATCTTTTTTCTATTTATAATAATCCTATTTTTTTCTTTTCTTTTCTTCTGGTCGACCCACGCACCTAACAACTCTGATTAGTACATCATCCGTATAAGTGATGGGGCATCTCTCCCACCCCGGCTATCGCACTCAGCCGATGGGCCGGAGGAATAAATTTGATTAAGGAAAAGTGGATTTGTTATGAGACCTTTATCGCTGATGAGATGCTTTCGATGCTGAGGCTGCGGCGGAGGTGCGTGTCTTGGCCGGGGAGGGTGAAGAACTGTTACCTCCGTGTAAGAATTCGGTCCTGTGATAATCAGTTGTTGTTCGTAATGGTGTTTTTTTTTTTTTTTTTTTTTTTTTTTTTATTTTTTTTTTTTTTTTTTTTTTTTTTTTTTTTACAGAGAACTTTTACTCCTGTAAAAATAGGTCCTATAACACCAGTCGTCTTTCGTGTTTTTTTCTTTCTTTCTTTCTTTTTTAACAAAGTACTTTAGTTCCCGAGTAAAAATAGGTTCTTTAATCTGTCAGTCGTTTTTTGTAATATTGTGTGTTTTTATCTTTCTTTTTCTTATTTTGACAAAAAAAAAAAAAAAACTTTCGTTATAAAATGGGTACCGTAAAAAAAACTCGTTTTTCGTAATATTGTTTATTTTTTTTCTTTGTTTCTAGCAAAAAAATGTCCGTTAATAAATCAGTTTTACATAAGAGTCTTTTTGTTTTTTAAGGACCCAAA
>NW_020869855.1:303846-326346 GCF_003789085.1 Penaeus vannamei
GCTCTCTCTCTCTCTCTCTCTCCTCTCTCTCTCTCTCGTTTCTCTCTCTCTCTCTCTCTCTCTCTCTCTCTCTCTCTCTCTCCTTCACATTCTCCTTTTTCTCCCTGTGTCCCCGCCTCTCTCCCTCTATTTCTTCTTCTGTGTCCCTCGCTTCACGCCCGCCGCCCTATCGCCCTGGTCAGAGAGCATGGAGGAAGGCTGGGGCGTCCTGTCCAAACACGTCATGTGACCTGTGACGTCATCCCGCGACCCGTGACGTCACGAACAAGAGGGCCGGCCATGATGACGAGCCGAAGAGACACGATCTGAAAGGATGCTCGGCGAAAATAAGAAAAAAAAACAGAAAACAAACAAAAACAAGCACGAAAATAATTAATCCACCCCTTCCCCCCTTCTTCCCCTTCTCCAAAAAAAAGAAAAGAAGAAGAAGAAGAATAAGAAGAAATCCAAGAGAGAGAGAGAAAAAAAAAGAAAGAAAGTATTAAAATGCCACCTTACTTCGTCCTATACCTCATTCCCTCCTTCAATATTTTCCACCTGAATGGGCGAGCCTGATTAGCATGCGTCCGAGGAAACCTGCGAAGATAGACACGTCTTGTGAGATCTTCTACAGCCCGGCCGCCGACGCGCATTCTGATGGCCGTCGAGGCGAGCGGCGCCCCTCAACTCCCGAAGGCACGGCGGCGAGCGGCGGGGTCCCCCTTCGTGAGGAGAAGACACACGACGAGGAAAGGGCCCTTGCGGCGAGGGGCGTCTCAATTAAGGAGGATTTTGAGGCAACGTGTTGAAAGAGGAGGCTGGTGAGGGAGGGGGGGGTGGGGGATGAGTTGTGAGGGTGTGAGGCTGCAATGACATGGTGTTTGAAGCCAATTGGTGACGGCGGCGGCATCCGTAATGGCGGAGAGCGTCTTCGTCTTCTTCTTCTTCTTCTTCTTCTTCTTCTTCTTCTTCTTCTCTTTGGCTTTCTTGCATTGTTTCTTCCGTTTCTCTTCTTTGTGGGCTTCTTCGCGGCGTTTTTCTTCTACTTCTTTACTCTCTTTTCGTCTCCTTTTTCTACTGTTCTCCTTCTTTTCTATTTTTCTTCTTCTTCATCTCCTTCCTTTCTTTTTTTTTCTTCATCTTCTTCATCTTAGTTCATCTTTTTTTTTTTCTTTTGTCTCTCTCTCTACCTTGCTTGGCCACTGTTTGTCTCCTTTTTATTTGTTTCTCTTTATCTCTAGATTTATGTATTTATCTGTCTTTTATTTATTTATTATTATTTTTTTCTTTTTGACTCAAACCATTTTATTCATATTTTCATTCACCTTCCCTTCTTTATTTCATCTTGCTTCTTTTCTCTTCTTTTTATTTATTCTTCCGTTGCATTATCTTCTTTCTATTTCTCATTTTTTTTCCTTCCTTCTCAACATCATCCTCTTTTGTTGCTTCTCATCTCTTCCATTCCTCTTCATCCATCCTCTTCCAACCCATTCTCCCTCTTTCCCCCCCATCCTTCGCCTCTTCTCCCATTCCTTCCTTCTCCTCTATCCTCCGCTATCCTCCCCTACTAAAATCGCCTTTCTTTCCCCTCTCCTCCTTCCTCCTTCCCTCTCTTCCTCCTTTCCCTCCCTCCCTCCGTTCCTCCATTCCCTCCCTCTCTTCCCTTCTTCCCTAGCTTCCCGGCCTCCTTTCCACTCTTCCCTCTTCCCTGCGCCCCTCTCCGTCCTGATCCCTCTCGTTTCCCTTCCTCCCTCCCTCTCTCCTCCTTCCGATCCTCTTTTCCCTCCTCGTTCCCTCCTCCTCCATCCTCCCTCCTTTCCTCCTCCCTCCCTCTCTCACTCCATCTCCTTCCCCTCTTCCTCTCTCTCTCTCCCATTCCTTCCTCCCTCCCTTCCCCTTTCCCTCTCTTCCCCCTTTCCTTCTCTTCCTCCGATCTCCATCCCTCCTCCTCCTTCCCTCCGTCTCTTCCTTCCCTTTGTCGCCTCCCGTCCTTCCCTCCGTCCTTTCTTCCCTCTCCCTCCTTCCCCCCCCCTCCCTTCCCTTTCTCCCTCTCTTCCCTCCGTTCCTCCTCCTGTCTTCCATCTCTCCCTTCCTCCATCCCTTCCTTCCTTCACCTTCCCTCCGTTCTCCTTCCCTTCCTTCCCTCCTCCCCCTTTCCCCTCTCTTCCCCCTTTCCTTCTCATTCCTCCGATCCTCCATCCCTCCCTCCTTCCCTCCGTCTCTTTCTTCCTTCCTCCCTCCCTTCCCTCTCTCCCTCTCTCCCTTCCCTCCCTCCCTTCCTTCCTCTCTCCTCTCCCTCCTTCCCCTTTCCCTCTCTTCCCCCTTTCCTTTTCTTCCTCCGATCCTCCATCCTCGGTCTCTTTCTTCCTTCCTCCCTTCCTTCCCTCCGTCCCTCTCTCCCTCTCTCCCTTCCTCCCTCCCTCCCCCCCCCCCCTCCCCGCAAACTTATCGACACCTTCCGTATCGAAGAGGATATGCAAATTAGGAAGGCAGGAAGGGACAGTGAGGACAGGATAAACAACCAGAAAGATGAAATAATTGGATAATGATCCGCGGAGCCAAGAGTCATTTTCTCTCGCTCGCTCATTTTTTTTTTTTTTTTTTTTTTTTTTTTTTTTTTTTTTTTTTTTTTTTTTAGCAATTGAACGAATTTGTCGAGTGTCGCCTCACTGGTTGTTGGCGGTGTCCGAAACCGTTGATTTTCGTCCTCGATACTTTTTTTTTTTTTTTTTTTTTTACTCAATCTCTTTTTTTCTTACTTTTTTTTTATATATCTGTCGGTAATGTTTGATTCGATCGGGTTGGGTTTTCGACAGATGAGAGGAAAAAGAAGAAGAAAAAAAAAAATTATGAAACGCATGTACGAATGTGGATGTATATATACGTCTTTTATTATTACTATATTCAGGTTTCGGACACAGGTAATCCTGTCCCGTAGACACAATAAACACGAAATATACCAACAATATAAACACATTTCCTTACACATACGCGCTATAATAGACACATACGTACACAATACACACTGGAGCACACACACGTATATACGCACAGCGGTTGAAGCTTTTGCAATGCGACGATATTGCAAAATTCTGGCGTCAGAACAGGTGAAATTAGGTCTTAATTTATTGAAATCGCGAAAGGAGGGTAAATGAATATATATTTTCTTTTTTTTTTTTTTTTTTTTTTTGTAAAGGGAGGAGGGATTTGTTTTTGAGAGGGAGGGAGGGAGGGAGGGAAGGAGGGAAGGGAGGAGGAAGGAGGGAGGGAGGGGGGAGGGAGGAGGGAGGGAGGGCGGAGGCAGGGAGGGAGGGAAGGGAGCGAGCAAGCATAAGTAAGTGAGAAAGAGAAAGAAAGATCAAGACAAGAATGAGACAAAAAAGAGAGAAAAAAAAACAAACAGAAATGAGAATAGGAGAAAGATAGACAGAGAGACATAGAGATACAGAAAAGCAGAAGGAAATTAAAAGGAATAGAAAGAAAAGGAAAGAGAGGAGAGGTAGATAATTTTGTAACAGCGAGATATTCAGATGAATAAATAGCTGACAGGTAAACAGCAGGTAGAGATAAGATCAATCGTAAATACACGACAGAGCCAGACAGTGTTGACACGTACAGACAGCAGACAGAATTGTTAGAACTAGGTAGGAGACAGGAAAGACACAAGATATAAAGAAGACGATAAATAATGAAGAAGATAGGAAAGAATGAATGCGGAGAGAGAGAGAGATAGAGAGAGATAGGATAGAAAGAGAAGAGAGAGAGAGAGAGAGAGAGAGAGAGAGAGAGAGAGAGAGAGAGAGAGAGAGAGAGAGAGAGAGAGAGAGAGAGAGAGAGAGAGAGAGAGAGAGAGAGAGAGAGAAGATAAAACTAAAAAAACAAGAGGAAAGAGAGATGAAAAAGAGAGAGAAAAAAAATATATAGCAAGAGACAGGGACGAGTAGAGAGGGATAGAGAGAGAGAGGAAGGGAGGGAGGGGGAAGGGGGAGGAGATGGGGGAGGGGGAAGGGAGGAGATGGAGGGAGGAGATGGGAGGGATGGAGGGAAGGGGAGGGAAGATTGGAGGGAGGGAGTGGAAGAGGGAGGGAGGAGGAGAGGAGGGAGGGGAAGGGAGGGAGAATGAAGGGGAGGAATGGAGAGGGAGGATGGAGAGGGTGGAGAGGGGGGAGGGAAGGGGAAGGGGTGGGGGAAGTGGGACGAAATACAAGGTTATAATTAGTCCATGTAAAAAAACAAGCAAGTGAGTGTCGGCGGATTCGTGCCGTCGCGTTGTCGATGTCCCCCAGCACGTCACCTGCCGTCTGCGTACGAAACCGGGACCCGGTCTCCCTCCTCCCCTGCTCTCCTCCTATTCTCTCCCTTCCTCCCTCTACTCCCTATTCTCCGCCCTTCACTCTCTCCATCCTATCCGCCTTCCCGTCCTCCCGCCTCTTAACGCCCTTCACTCCTCTCCGCTCCCACAACCACGCCTTCCTCCTCTTCGCCATTTACCACCTACACAACCCTCTCTCTCGCCCATCCAAGGAACGGGCCTCCCTCCTTCCCTTTTCTCCCTTTCCTTCTCCTCCTCTCGCTCCTCTCCCTCCCTTCCTTCCCCCTCTTCCGGGCCATCCTCCTATCCCTCCTCCTCTCACCCCTCCCGCCGGGGCCGGTAAAACTCCCTTTCTCTTCCTCCTCTCTTCCTTCCATGCCCTTCCCTCCTTATCACTCTATCATCCTATTCATCTCTTCTTACCTTCTTTCCCTCTGTCTAACTTCCTCATCTTCACCTCCTCCTTCTTCCTCTTCTCTTGCTATTCTCTATTACATTTCTCTCCTTCCTTCTTCTCTTGCATTTTCTATCCTTTCAATATCTTTCATTCGTCAATTTTCTGACAAGTTTCTCTAATAAAAAGCAAAATAATAGATAATATTGATAAATAATGAAATAAAAGATAAGAATAAATAAAATTAAATAAATAATTAAATGTAATAATTAAATTAAAAGAAGAGAAAGAAAAGAAGAAATAAGATATAGAAAGAAGAAAGAAAAAGAAAGAAAGAAAAAAATACATACCTTCTATATGTTTATTTATGTCATAATATATGCGTTTCTTACTCACTATTTCTATAAATTCTCAATCTTTTAACTCTTTCTAATCCCTCTTTATGTCTGCCTCTCTTTTCCACTCCTTTCTTCTTCCTCCATCTCTCACCTTTCTTTCTTCCACCTTCTTCTGCCTATCGATATTATTTTCACTCATTCAATTGATATATTCTTGAAAGATATAATATTTGTTTTTTTTTTTCACGGGACATAGTAAAGGAATGAGAGAAATAGAGTAAGTTAAGTCAGAGGAGTAAGACGTGAGAGAAGGAAAGAGAGACAGAGGAGAGTAGGTATAAAGAGAGGAGTGACGAGGTTAGAAGTAGTGAGTAGAGAGAATAGAGTTAAAGAGAGGTAAGGACGTAAGAGGAGGAAGAGATAAGAGGAGGAAAGAGAGTAAAGATGAGGAGGGGAGAGGAGGAGTAGAAGAAGGAGCAGAGAGTAAAGAGGGAAGGAGGAGAGAAAGAGAGAAAGAGAGTAAAAGATGAAGGAGTAGGATGAAGAATAAGTCAGACAGAGAGTAAAAGGAGGAGGGGAGGATAAGTAGGAAAGAAGGGGATAGGCGAGAGGCAAAAGGGAGGGGAGGTGAAGGTGGAGTAGAAAGGGATGGGGGGTAGGAGTTATAACAGGTCACAGAATGGTGAGTAAAAACATATTCTCCCACCCTACTTTCCCCTCCTGCATATAGTATCAACCTTGTATAATATTATCTAGTATATCGCTTTATCACTGGAGGATCAGGCTAGGAATAAATTGCAGTTACACTTGCCTATCATTAATACGGCAATTATATAATGATATTGAACCTAACATCGTATGGTTGGGGACAACAGGGGAGAGAAGTTACAAGTGGCGTAGGTCAATGTGGAGGATAAGTGGTAATAGGTATGGATAAAAAAAAAAATAATTTGGGAGGGATCGATAAGGAAGGGAGAGGGCAGGTAGTGGGGAAAGATGAAAGTGGATGAGGGTAGAGGATGAACATGGGGTCGGATATGTAAATAATAAAAGGGAGGAGGGAGGGAGAAAGGGAGGGTGAGGGGGGGACGGAGAGGGAAGAGGGAGAGGGAAATGGAGAGACGGGGCAGGGGGAAGGGAGGAGAGGGAGAGAGGAGAGAGGGAGGGAACAGTGGGTCGTGGGGAAAGAGAAAGGGGGAAGGGAGTGTGAGAGGGAAGGGAGGATGGAGGGGGGGAGACAGGGAAGAAGGGGGAGGAGGGCAAAGGAGAGGGAGGGAGAGGGAGGGCAGGGTGGGGAGAGGGGGAAGAGGGAGAGGGGAGGGCAGGGGGTGAGAAGAGAAGGGAAAGAGGGGAACCAAAATGAGTAAGGACGTCAGTGACAGAGAAGGGAGAATAAAAGGGAATGGAGAAGAAGAATCTCGCAGACTGAAAAGAAAAGAGAAAAATAAAGAAAAGAAAGGAAAAAAAATGGATAATAATAAATACATATAAACACACATATAATGAAATGAGAGGGAAGAAAAGAGGATAAATGAAGAAACAGAAGAAAAAAACAAAACACGAAGGAAAAAAATGTACACAGGAAGTAAATCTGGGAGGAAGGAAGTGAGGGGAAACTGACTCCATGACGAAGAAGAACAAGGTGAACAGAGACAATGCTGAAACCTGCCAGATGTTCTAGGCTGAGAAAGAGAGAGAAAGAGAGAGGAAGAAGAGAGAGAGAGGGGGTAGAGGAGAGAGAGAGAGAGAGAAGAAGAGAGAGAGAGAGAGAGAGAGAGAGAGAGAGGAGAGAGAGAGAGAGAGGAGAGAGAGAGAGAGAGAGAGGAGAATAAACATGAAGCTATTCATCAAGAAATCCCACGCAAACACAAGAAAAAAAAGGAGAAAGAGAATCAAAAAAAGAGAATAAAGAATAGAAGATTAGAAAGAATAAGAAAAAATGCTGCTAAATGCCTCTGAAACATCTGAAGGTGGTGGTCAGAAATTGGGGGTTTGTCCGATAGGTAAAATAGGGGGGGATTTGACGTCAGAGGTTTTTCCTTATTGCAAGGGGGGAAGAATAGAGAAATAGGCTTGCTTATTCCTTTTTTATTTTTTTATTTTATTTTATTTTATCTTCTGGAATTAAGGATTTTTTTTCTCTCTCTCTGTTTGTCTGTTCTTGCTTTGTCTGCCTGTCTGTTTGGTCTCTGGTTATGTCTGTCTGCCTATTGTGTGTTCTCTTTCTCTGGATCTGAATGTCTTTCCTATTCCTATTCTCTGTCTCTCTCAATACTCTACGTCGTCTTCCTTTATCTCTCTCTCTTTCTCTCCTCTCGATCATCTCTCGATCTCTAATCTCTCGTCTCTCTCTCATATCATCTCTCTGATCTCTCTCTTCCTCTCACGCCTCTCTCCTCTCCCTTCCCTCCACCTCTCACTCTCCTCTCACCACTCCGCATCTCCCTCTCCTCTCATCAATAATCCCGTCCACTCTCCCTCTCCTCTCCTCTCTTTCTCATACTATTTCTCCAATCCGTTTCTCACTTCTCCTTCCGTATTCCTTTATCTCTGTCTGCAGACCGACCACGCCGCCAAATCCCGATCAATAAGCCAAACAGTAAGAGAGAGAAGTCCAAACTACTTTTTACGATACAAAGAAGGCTAGTGATTGTAGCGCTGCCCTTCCGCCGGAAAGACCCAATGACACATTTACCACTCTACTCTACCACCAAACAAACACATTTATATGGTTAACTCCTCGTGCATCCCCCCTCTCTCTTCCCAGCAACAACCACTCTCGCCCCCTCTTATACATTAGTCCCCAACGAACGCCTCCTATGGCCCACGTGTCTTACCCGAACACCGGCCCATGCCTCGCCTGCCCACCCAATCATACTCTTCCACCCAACACATTAGTTCCATAGATAATACCACCCATATTCATGCGTCACTCTAGACCACTTCTCTTCTCCCAATACCCCTCCTCGCCTCCCGATCAAACTCTTCCCCCAACACCCTCCTGGGATTATACATATGTACACTCGCCCCCCCTCGTCTTCGCCAATAACCATCGCTCGCCGCCCTCTCTTACCCCAACACCCTCCTCGCACCCTAATTCCGTGCCACTTCAAACGTGAGATATATAGAGATTAAGCACATGATTCTATATGTCATATTCTGTCGTTCATACTATTGACAGGCTAAGTCAGATATTCGTCTTTGTCATACACTCCTTGTTTATGCTTGCACTCCTTCTCCTTTCCTCAAGCTTTTCATCATTCTCCTCCCCTCCTCCTTTCTCGAAACCTTCCCCTCCCTTATTCCGTTTTTCTTTCCCTTCTCCCCACATGTTCTTCCCCTCCCTCCGTCCCTTACTCTTCCTATTCACTTTCTTCCCTCCATTCTCCCTCCTTCTTTCTCTCTTCCTCCTTTATCCGGCTCCCGTACCTTCTTCCCCTTCCGCTCTCCTCCCCACCTCCATTCATCCCCTCCATCCACGACTTCAAGCCTAAACATCGCAGCGCCTTGTCCTCCTTTCCCGGATCCAGCCCTAAAAAACTCAATTCCCAGCCCTATCTTTGAACTTTTTTTTTGTTTTTATGCTTTGCACAAGTTTTCTATTTAGGATCCTCTAAGGGGGGAAGGGGGGAGGGGGTAGAGTGGCCGGGTAACAATTTACTTTCCTTTAGTCCTCACTATCACCTAACTCTATTCCTTTAAAAAAAGAACAACATGACACAAAGGAGCCATTTTTCATTGCTCTTGTGCGTGGAGAGAAAAACAATATGGAAATCGATACATCCCCTCAATTTTACTTTATAAACTTTTGTCTATATGTTGTAATATTCTCTCTGCCTCCTCTCACCCCTCTCTCCTCTCCTCTCCTCACTCTCTCTTCTACGCTCTCCTCTCCTCCCTTCTCAGCTCATACCTACTCTCTCTACTCCCTCTCTCATCGTCTCTTCTCGGGGTCAGTCTCTCTCTCTTCTGTCTCCTCTCTGTCCCTTCTCTCTACGTCTCCTGGCCATATCTCTCTCTCTCTCCCCGGCCCCTTTCTCCTCTTCCCTCTTCCCGAAATCTCCCGTACTCTCTCTCTCTACTGCTGCTCTTCAATCTTTAATTCAGCCCTCTCTCAATCTCGAAAGAGGAAACTGCTGCCATAGTGGGAAAAGGATCTGTTCTTCCGTCGGCCTCTTCTCTCTCTCACTTCTCAGGCAAAACACATGGAGTGCAACCAAGGGTCTCAAAATCGGCAATCAGGCAAGGGGAAGGGTAGGGAGAGGGAGATCGCGCGGCAGATGGGAATCAGGGAGGTCATGCGAAGGGAGGAAGAGAGGGGAAAGAGAGAGGTAGAGAGTCGAGGGAAAAGGGAGGAGGAAGAGATCGGAAGGGTAGGAGACGAAGACTGTACGCGGAGAGGGGGAAGAGGAAAGGGGTTAGAGGGAGGGGGACAAGTCAGAAGAAGGTGCGAAGTCAAAATCCGGGGAACAGTAAAGGGAAGAGGGTCAGGATGCGGCAAGTACTCAGCAGGAGGCGAAGGGACAAGAGTCTCGATGACAATACACTCTCACAATCATCGATACACGTACTCGTCGGATCGTCTCATCTCTCTTCGAATCATTCTCTCGATCTCTCTCGTCCTCCTTACCGTGGACCAGTTGACATTACTAAATATTCCGCAAAATGGCGAAAGAACAAGAATGTAAATAAAAACCAAGACGGTTTTCTTTAACCCTTAAAAAACGCCCTTAAAATCGTGAGAATTAGTCAGTGGGAAAAATACATACCTTTCTCCCACTTTCTTCCCCACCCGTTCTTTCTTCGATTTTCCCTATTTCCCCTTTTATATTTTATTTCTCTTTTGCTTATTCTCCTAACGGTTTTCTCTCTTCTACCATATTCTTCTTCCTATTTTTATTTGTTCTGTGAACCCTATTTTTTCCTGCCAATCCTAGCACCTACGGGAATTCATTTCCTTCCTTTCTACCGTCCCGGTCCCCTAACACCCTTCCTCGCCTTCATCCCTCATCCCTTACACTCCCACCCTCTTATCCCTCCATCCTCTCCCATCCTCCCCTCTCTCGACAATATGACTCCCTTCTCCTCCGAATTCAGCCTCTACATTCGATACCCCACACGACTTCTCCACCCACCCCCTCTATCTCCTCCTGCTCCACCGCTCCTTTCCTTCCTCTCGTCTCCATCCTCATCCACTCACACACCTGCTCCTTTATCATACACAGCACACATAACAAAAAAAAACACTGTACTCATACCTCCTTCCCCCCACCCTTCCACTCACTGCCACCGCATCCTCCCCACCCACAAAGATGATCATCCCTCCCCGTCCCTACCACAGCGAATCCCCCCCCCCCAAGAATGTCAACTTGTCGCGTATGCCTCAGCTCGGGCCATCCTCCAGGCCTTCATCCGTCCCTCGGAACGACCATACAAGACTCCGTCACTAAAACAAATTAAAAACCGAATCACACGCCGAGAATGTTCAACAAGTTGTCGCGTGCCCGTGAGGCGACAACCGCCGATAAACTGACGCGCGACTCGCCCGGAAACGACAGTTATGGGCGGTTTTCGTAGGTATCGCGGGGTCGGATATCAAATAGACGATGGGAGACGGCCTTGGACTGTGCTCGGGGGAAGGGGGGGGAGTGTTAGAGGAGGAAGGGGAGGGAGGGAGGGAGGGAGAGAGAGGAGGAGGGGAGGGAAAGAGAAGGAGGAGGGAGGGAGGGAGAGAGGGGAGGAGGGGATGAGGAAGGGAGGAGGGAGAGGAGAGAGAAGGGGAGGAGGGGAGAGAGGGGAATGGGAGGGGAGAGAGGAGGATGGGAGGAGGGGAAAGGGGGAGAAGAGAGGGAGGGGATAGGAGGGAGGGAAGAGGAGGGAAAAAAAGGAAGGGGGAAGGAGAGGAAAGGAAAAGGGAAGAAGGAGAGAAAAGGGAACGAGGAAAATAAGAGAAGAAGGAAGAAAGGCACTGCGAAGAAAAAGGGAGATAAGAAGTAATGAAAACCGAATAAGGGGAATGGGAAAGAGAAACGAAGACGAGGTAAAGAAAGAAAAGGATAGGCATCAAAGCAAAGAGGAAGAGCTGAAATCTAAGGGTAAAGAGGGGGAGAAGGGTAAGGGAAAGAAAGAAAAGATATATGCGCGTTCCCCTTTGGTGTTAAGAGACCATTATAAAATTTGTTAGTTTTAATGTAAAAGGAAAATTAGTGTACTTTTCGTGGTTTATGTGGATTAGGTTAAGTAAGAATAAATTAATGGAGGAGAAGAAGGAGAGAAGGAGAGAGAAGAGAGAGAGAGAGAGAGAGAGAGGAGGGAGGAGAGGGAGGGGGAGGAGAGGGGAGGAGGGAGGGAGGGAGGGGAGAGGGAGGGAAGGAGGGAAGAGAGAGGAGGAGAGAGAGAGAGAGAAGAGAGAGAGAGAGAGAGAGAGAGAGAGAGAGAGAGAGAGAGAGAGAGAGAGGAAGAGAGAGGGAGAGATGAAAATAAAGAGAAGAGAAAGAAAGATGAAAATAAAGAAAGAAAGAAGATAGCAACAAAGACAGACATCAAATAAAACGGAACCTCACCAAACTTGCCACGCAGAGTAAATAAAAACTCGATTAAAACAGGACAAAACAAGAAAAAGGAAATGAGTGATAAACCAAACAGTAATAAAAAATGACGAAATAGGAAAGACAAGACACTCAACACAGGTGTCTCACAGGTAGAGCCGGGCCGTGGAGGGGAGGAGGGGGGGGGAGAGGGGGGGTGTGAGGGACAGGTGTGGACTGAAATTTATTGTTTTCGAAACACTTGTGATAGCTGGTTCGCGCACGGGAAGAATAGATATGATGAGAAAGTGTGTGTAGGTGTTGAGCGAGTGAGACCGGGCTGCGTGCATAGAAAGAGGAGAGGGATCGAGGGAGAGAGAGGTGAGAAGGAGGGGAAGGGGAAGAGAGAGAGAGAGGGAGGGATAAAGGGTAAGGAATGGAACAGAGAGAGGGGAAGGGAGAGGGAGGAGATGAGAGAGAGGGAGGGATAAAGGGTAAGGGAATGGAGAGAGAGAGCAAGAGAGAAGAGAGAGAGAGGAAAAGAAGAAGAAGAGAGAGAGAGAGAGAGAGAGAGAGAGAGAGAGAGAAGGAAAAAGGGGAGGCGGAAAAAGAGATGGAAACCTAAAAATGGAGAAAGAGGGCGGGAAAAGGAGAAAGGAGTAAAGATGGAAAGATGTGAGTGATAAGAAACGAAGGAGAGAGAGAGAGAGAGAGAACATGTCAACCAAGATGTTTATCATGACCAGTAGTAAAGTGCTTTCGTCGCTATCGTCATCATCATCACCATCATCCCACTCACCATCTTTATCGTTTTAACATTACTAATGTAATAATCATCCATCCTGCATCATTATCAATAGAATATTATCCTTGAGAACATATCACCATATCACTTAATTAAGTTGCACATTTATCTAACTTATTTTTATTTGTTGCAGGTATGTGCTGAAAACGGGGCGACACACTTCGAAAAAGTAAGCCGCTTCGTTGTACAGATGCACGGTGTGTGTTTGTTTTCGTTTGTTTTTGTTTGTTTGTTTGTGTGTGTGTGTGTGTGTTGTGTGTGTGTGTGTGTGTGTGTGTGTGTGTGTGTGTGTGTGTGTGTGTGTGTGTGTGTGTGTGTGTGTGTGTGTGTGTGTGTGTGTGTGTGTGTGTGTGTGTTGTGTGTGTGTGTGTAGATGTATTCCAATATTCTCTTCCTTAATCCATCATCACATCACAATATTTCTATTATCGTTATGATCAACATTATCCCTCTTCTCTTTACGGTTCACAATCCTTTTTTTTTTTTTTTTTTGCGACGATTTCCCTCCAGATATTACCACGAACGTATATCTTTTTCCCGATATCGTTTCTCCAATACGATTACGCCCGTTTCCCCGCCCAGCCGCCGCGCTCAGGGGGAAACGGACGCAGTGTCGTATTCGGCGGTAAATATTCACAGCAACTCAGCGGGATACGCCTCGGTGCCCTGGTCGTGTCTACGTCGTCGGTACGGCTTGCGACAGCGACGGAAGGGCGGCCGGCCAGCCATCCTGACGCAGGTTTAGATGGCGGCGGCAGCGGCAGCGGCGGCGACGACGCGGCGGCGGGACAAACGCGTTTTGAAAATCAACTTTTTCAATAATGCATCGAGCTCGTCGTGGAGAGCTGGAGGAGACACATTGGACCGCTGAATATTTTACCTTCGTGCGTGGGGAGGGGTAGGAGGGAGGGGGGAGAGAGCGGGAGGCGTGATCTCCCTCCCCCTTCCACTACCTCCTCCCTACTCTCCCCCCTCCTTCCCCCACCCGACCTCCCCCTTTCACCCTACCTCTCCCCTCCCCCCCCCCCTCCCCACCCACCCCGATCCCCCTCCCCCTTCCACTACCTCCTCCCTACTCCCTCCTCCCCCACCGATCTGCTCCGACCTCCTCCCTACTCCCCGCGACTCCCCCCCCCCCCGCCTCCGTCTTTCTCACGAAATTATAGTTGTCGTGTGTCGTATGTGTGTGTTTGCGGCTCGAACACGGCTTTTATGGACCTCCCGTGGACTGACTCTCTTTCTCTCTCCTTCTCTCTCTCTCTCTCTTTCTCTTCTTTCGCGCTCCTTCGCCCCCCGTGTGGGTCTTTGTATTCTCTCTTTCTTTGTCATTCCATTATTCTTGTTCAGTGGTCTCCGTATCTGTTTTTCTTTCGTTTTAGATTCTTTTTTTTCTCTCACTCCTTTTTATTTCTGATTTTCCCTGTCTCTCTCTTTCCGCCTTTCCCATTTCTCCGATTTCGCTCCCTCTCTTTCGTTTGTTCAGTGTCTCCATATCTGTTTTTTCTCATTTTCGATCTTTTTCTCCCATTCCCTTTATCTCAAATTGTCCCTATCTCTCTCTCTCTCTCTCTGTCCTTCCCCTATTTCCCCGATTTCGTTCCCTCTCTTTTTATCTCCAATTCTCCCTGTCTCTCTCTCTCTCTTTTCCCCATTTCTCCGACTTCGCTCCTTCTATTTTTATCACCAATTCTCCTGTTCTCTCTCTCTCTTTCCTTCACCATTTCCCCGACTTCGCTCCCTCTCTTTTTATCACCAGTTCTCCCTGTCTCTCCCTCTTTCCTTCTCCATTTCCCCGACTTCGCTCCACTTTTTTTATCTCCAATTCTCCCTGTTTCTCCTCTCTCTCTTTCCTTCCCCATTTCCCCGACTTCGCTCCCTCTCCTTCGGAAATCCTTCTCCCTCACACGTCGATACGACCGCCGCCACGTCCACCATTTCCTCCACCACGTCCACCATTTCCTCCACCACGTCCACCATCCTCCACCTGTCGGCCGCCATCCCACGGCCAGTGACCCGGCCGTTCACGGGGACTCTCTTATCGCCATTTTGTTCTTCGCCGCCCTTCCGTCAGGCTCTGTATCTCTCTCTCTCTCTCTCTCTCTCTCCTTCTCTTTTTGTCTCTCTAGCTCTGTCTTTTTCTTTTTCTTTATGTCTGTTTGTATCTCTCTCTCTCTCTCTCTTTCTCTTTCTCTCTTTCTCTCTCTAATATATATATATATATATATATATATATATATATATATATATATATATATATATATATATATATATATTAATATATGTATATGTATGTATATACGGTATATACATGCATACAGATGATTATTTTCCCTTTCTTTTCTATCTATCTGTCTCTCTCTCATTCACATTTATCCTTTGTCCCCTTCGCCATTTTTTTTTTTTGCGTCTCCCCCTTTTCTCCTTTCTCTTTGTTGTTTTCTATTTCTTTCGATATTATGTTTTCTTCGAACCATTTTCTTTTTTTCTTTTCTTTTTTTACCTTCGTGAACTAACCTTTTTTTATATGTGTCTCTTTTAGAGTTTATTTTTATCCCATTTATCACCTTTTTGGTTTCGATTTCCTTTTTTTATGAAGATTCTCGCGGCGAAAGAAAAACATAAATCCAACAAACATCAAAGAAAAGAAAAGAAAAAAAAATAGCTAAAAGAACTTAAAAGAATTTCCATTAGAACTCCTCCTCCCTCTATTTTTCTACCATTACCCCCCCCACCCCACCCCACCAACCCCACACCTCTCCCTCCTTGCCCTCCCCCTTCCCTCCCCTCTTCCCCTTTCCGAAAATTTCCCCCCCAAAAAAAACGAAAAAAAGAGCGAAAAATAACGAATGAAACGAGAGCGCCGACGGTTCACAACCTCCTCCTAACGACCCACCTCGATCATTAAGTCGAACCGCCAATTACAACCTTAAACACGGGGAATATGACAAGAGAATTATAATTGCTGGTTTCGGGGCCGGGGAAGTCACATGCTAACTACTGTCATTCTGAAACGGGGCCTATTATCTCCTATTAATATGCCCGTTGTCCTATTTTACGCTATGGGGATCTCGGGGACCTCTCGTGCTGCGGGTTTCTCGTTGTTTTTTTTTTTTTTTTTTTTTTTTTTTTTTTTCGAGGGGAGGGAGGGAAGGGGGGAAGGTTGTGTTGGCGTTGAATTGTATTTTGTTGGTTGTTTTTTTATTTTTGTTGTTTGTTGTTGGTATTTTATGTGTCTATTTGTTGTGTTTCTATTTGCTTCCCTCTCACGCTCTTCTCTCTCTCTCTCTTTCTCTCACTCTCTCTCTTTTTCTTCTCTCTATCTCTTTCTCTCTCTCTCTCTCCTCTCTCTCTCTCTCTCTCTCTCTCTCTCTCTCTCTCTCTCTCTCTCTCTCTCTCTCTCTCTCTCTCTCTCTCTCTCTCTCTCTCTCTCTCTCTCTCTCTCTCTCTCTCTCTCTCTCTCTCTCTCTCTCTCTCTCTCTCTCTCTCTCTCTCTCTCTCTCTCTCTCTCTCTCTCTCAACCGGAGGAGCAACTTGAACGGAGAAACTATTCAAAACTCGAACGCAGCCATTTTCCCTCTTAACTAATGAAAAAACTCGAGCAAGAATGAAAATGAAGCATTCGTTATCATTAATCTGAATGGCCCTTTGATATCCACTTCTTGCTTTTACGTTTCTTTTAAGGGAAAACTAGTATCTTTCCATAAATGTATCTTTTTTTTTTTAATGTCAGGTTTTTGCTTTTTGATTTTGTGACAGGACCCGTGTTTTTTTTTTTTTTTTTTTTTGGGGGGGGGGAGGCGGTTTCTTTTTTCTTTCTTTTTGATAGTTTTTTGAATTCATCCTCATATTTTATGTATTTTTATTTTGTCACGCACGTCAAGAATTTTGCTTCTTACGAACTCCGCCTCCTTCTCTTTTGCCCCTTCCTCGCTTCCTTCTCCACTCCTTATTACTCCTTCCCCTTTCGCCTCCCAGATTTTCCACTCCCTCTTCCCCATCCCTTCGCCCTCCTTCTTTTCCCCTCCTTTTTCCTACCCCCGTCGTCCTCCTTTCCTTCCTCCTCATCTCTCCCTCACCCCTTCTCCCTATCCTCCTTCCCCTCCACATCGCCCCACCTCCACCCCTTCCCCATCCTCCTCCTCCTCCTCCCCATCACCCCACCCTCACCCCTTCCCCCTCCTCCTCCCCCTCTCCTTCGCCCCTCCCTCTCCCTCCCCCCCCCCCCCCTTCGTCTCAAGTAATACCCAAGAACCGACCTCCTCCTTGCCCCTCCCTCACTCGCCGACCGCTGACAGCCCCGGCAGCTGTCACTGTCCGCGCTGCAAAGCTGTCCACTATTGCTTATCGCACATCTTCCTCAATAATTCATGGTGGGGGTCGCCTTTGTCGAGCTGTGGGCCCGGGCGCTGATGGGCATTGATCGGCTTTCGGCGGCGCGAGAGCGGCAGGTCCCCCCTCGGAAGAGAAGAAAAAGGAGGGGGTTGGGGGGAGGGGGGAGAGAAAACAGGGGGGGTTGAGATGCTAGATTTTTTTTTCTTCTTCTTCTCTTCTCCTTCTTTTAGGATGAGGGGAGTTTAGGGGTGCATGGAGCGGGGGGGGCGAGGATGAGGGGGTTGGTGAGGGGGGGGTGGGGGGGGGGAGTCTGTACTTCGTATTCTTTCAGAGTTTTGTGATTTGGAATTGTAGTTGTCGGTTTTTTGAGTTCATGATAAGAGAACGTAGTGTTTCTTCTCTCCTCTTCGTTCTCTCGCTGTCGGTCTCTCCGTCTTTCTCCCTACATCATTTTCTTCGCCTGACTCCTTCCGATTCTCCTTCTCCTTCCTGTCCTCTCCTCTATCCTCTCCTCCTCCTTCTGTTTCCCCTTCCTCCTTCCCCTTCTCCTCCTCCTCCCTCCCCCTCTCCTCCTCTCCTTTGTCTCACCCTCCTCCTCCTCCTCCTCCTCCTCCTCCGCCTCCTCCTTTCTCCTCCTACTCCCCTCCTCCTGCCTCCCCTCCTTCCTCCTCCTCTCCCTCCTTCCCCTCCTCCTTCTCTCCTCCTCTTCCCCTCCTCCTTCCTCCTCCTCCTCCTGCCTCCTTCCCTCCTCCTCTTTGTCTCACCCTCCCCTCCTCCCTCCTCCTCCTCTTCCTCCTCCTTCCACTCTCCCTCCTCCTCCCTCCTCTCCTTCTCCCTCTCCTTTGTCTCTTTCTCCTCCTCCTTTCCTTCTCGTCTCACCTCCCCTCCTCCCCTCTCCTCCTCCTCCTTCACCTCCTCCTCCTCCCCCCTCCTCCTCCTCCTCCTCTTCCTCCTCACGAATATAATAACATGGACAGAGAAATCACGACGACTAATTTCGCCGGCTCGGGGTGGACGTCTTGGATCTACACGAAGAAAGATATAAATACACAAGTGGATTGCATCAGCATACGAGGTCGCTGGTGTTGGATTCGGTCGCCCTTTTAAAATAAATATCACACTCCTTTTTTTTTATATTCGTAAACATTTTCTTCTCTCTTTTTTTCTTTCTTTCTTTCTTTTTTCTTTTTTTCTTCTTTCTTTCTCTCTCTTACTCTTTTCTTCTCTCTCTCTCTCTTACTCTCTCTCTCTCCTCTCTTCTCTCTGCTCCTTCCTCTCTCTCCTTCTCTCATCGTCTCTCTCTCTCTCTCTCTCTCTCTCTCTCTCTCTGTATAGTTAATACACTTGCATTTGAGTTACTCCTCCATCTTACCCCTGTTTCTTGAACCACCCCAACAAACCCCCAATCCTTCCCCAGCGCCCCCATCCTTCCACAACCCTTTTCCCACACCCCCAGTTCTCTCCCCCACCCTTCCCCTTCCGCACCTCTCCCACCCCTTCTCTCCCTCTTCGTCACTTCCCCTTCCCCAACCCTTCCTCTTCCCCAACCTTTCCCCTTCCCCAACCCATCTCTTCCCCACCCCTTCCTCTTTCCCCTCTTCGCCACTTCCCCCCCCAACCCATCCTCTCCCCCACCCCTTCCCCTTCCCCCCCTTCCCCTTCCCCAACCCATCCTCTTCCCCAACCCTTCCTCTTCCCCAACCTCCCCTTCCCCAACCCATCCTCTTCCCCACCCCTTCCCCTTCCCCAACCCTTCCCCCCCACCCCCATCCCCCCCATCCATCCATCCATCAAAAGTTACCAACCGCCCCCCCCCCCCCCCACCCCCACCCCAGAAGACCCCCTTCGTTGGCTCTCTCCCAACCCGGCGAGACGTGGCAGCTGGCGTGGACTGTCACCCCGGTAGATTGACATCCGCTATCGGGCTACAAATTGGTTTATTCCGCCCGCCGTAAGTGGCTACTAATGGAGAGGCCACAACTACGCGAGATAAGGGAGTACGAGCTGTCAATGGGCGTGTGTGGGCGCGCGTGAGAGCAGAAAGAGATTCCTAGGAGAGGGTGTAGGTGTGTGCAGGTAGATGTGTCTTCATATAGGTGTGTGTGTGTGTGTGTGTGTGTGTGTGTGTGTGTGTGTATATATATATATATATATATATATATATATATATATATATATATATATATATATATATATATATATATATATATATATATATATATATATATATATATATATATATATATATATATATATATGTGTGTGGTGTGTGTGTGTGTGTGTGTGTGTGTGTGTGTGTGTGTGTGTGTGTGTGTGTGTGTATGTATGTATATGTATACATATACAACTATGTGTGTTTAGTGTCTTTTTTCAGGCATAGAGACAGATGATCACACACACATACAGACATGAATAAATGCACGCAACCCACACGCACGCACGCACGCACGCACGCACACATACATACGAACAGACAAAGAGAGAGACAGAGAGATGCGGCGGTGACCTTATAAAGCAAAAAAAGATATGGAATGAATATTAATCATTATCTAATATTAATTTGCAATTATCTTTCTCGGTCTCCATCCTCAAAATAGTGAAGATGAAATTTATTGTAAATATAAGGTTGTCAATATTACCATCAAATTCTAAATTAGCGAAATGATGGTAATTATAATGATACTAATAGTAAGGATGTTAATAATAATAATGAAAGTAGTAATAAAAAAATTATGGCTTGATTTAGTTATTATTATTGCAATGGTGATGATAATGACAATGATATGATATTTTTATTGTTTTTATTATTGTTATATCATTATTATTATCATTATTATTATCATTATCATTATCATCACTATCATAATCCACATTATCATCATTATCATTATCATTAACAACAATAAGCAGCGAAACATATTAACTGATGAAAAAAAAAATAATAATAAGACGACGGATAAAATTAAATCGCTTTATATCAAAACACAAATTTAATTCAAATTACCGGCTGTAGAAATTAATTAAATTAATAATAAATTAAATAAATAAATAGATAAATATTAAATAAATAAATAAATAAATAATAAATTAATTAAAAATCGGCGGCTGCTCTTTAGTATTTTTTTCTGACTTTTTTTTTATAGTTATTATTATCATTATTACAATGTTAGTGATAATGATTATTTTTATTGTTGGTTTTGGTTTGGTGTTTTTGTTATTGTTGCAATTGTTACACTGTGGGGGCCCTTCTCTCCTCACTCTCTCTCTCACTCTCTCTCACTCTCTCCTCACTCTTTCCTCACTCTTTCCTCACTCTCTCCTCACTCTCTTCTCACTCTCTCCTCACTCTTTCCTCACTCTCTTCTCATCCTCTCTCCTCACTCTCTCCTCACTCTCCCTCACTCTCTCTCACTCTCCTCACTCTTCTCCTCACTCTCTTCTCTCTCTCCTCTTCACTCTCTCCTCACTCTCTCCTACTCTCTCTCCTCACTCTCCTCACCTCACTCTCCTCACTCTTTCCTCACTCTTCCTCACTCTCTCCTCCTCACTCTCTTCCTCACTCTTTCCTCACTCTTTCCTCACTCTCTCCTCACTCACTCTTTCCTCACTCTCTCCTCTCTCCTCACTCTTCCTCACTCCTCTCCTCACTCTCTTCTCATCTCTCTCCTCACTCTCTTCCTCACTCTCCTCTCTCTCCTCACTCTCTCTTCTCTTCTCCTCACTCTCTCCTCACTCCTCACTCTCTCCTCACTCTCTCCTCACTCTCTTCTCACTCTCTCCTCACTTCGCTCACTCTCTCCTTCACTCCTCTCCTCTTCCTCACTCTTTCCTCCACTCTCTCCTCACTCTCTTCTCACTCTCTCCTCACTCTTTCCTCACTCTCTCTCATTCTCTCCTCACTCTCTCCTCACTCTCTCCTCACTCTCTCCTCACTTCTTCCTCACTCTTCCTCACTCTCTCCTCACTCTCCTCACTCTCTTTCTCACTCTCTCCTCACTCTTTCTCACTCTCTCCTCACTCTCTCCTCACTCTTTCCTCACTCTTCCTCACTCTCTCCTCACTCTCTTCTCACTCTCTCCTCACTCTTTCCTCACTCTCTTCTCACTCTCTCCTCACTCTCTCCTCACTCTCTCCTCACTCTCTCCTCATCTCTTCTCACTCTCTCCTCACTCTTTCCTCACTCTTCTTCTCATTCTCTCCTCACTCTCTCCTCACTCTCTCCTCACTCTCTCCTCTCCCTCACTCCTCTCCTCACTCTTTCCTCACTCTCTTCCTCACTCACTCTTCCTCACTCTTTCCTCACTTTCCTCACTCTCTCCTCTCTTCTCACTCTCTCCTCACTCTTTCCTCACTCTTCCTCACTCTCTCCTCACTCTCTTTCCTCACTCTCTTTCCTCACTCTTTCCTCACTCTCTTCTCACTCTCTCCTCACTCTCTCCTCACTCTTCTCCTCAATCTCTCCTCACTCTCTTCTCACTCTCTCCTCACTCTCTCCTCACTCTTTCCTCACTCTCTCCTCACTCTCTCCTCACTCTCTTCTCACTCTCTCCTCACTCTTTCCTCACTCTCTCCTCACTCTCTCCTCACTCTCTTCTCACTCTCTCCTCACTCTTTCCTCACTCTCTCCTCACTCTTCCTAACTCAATCCCTCACTCTCTCCTCACTCTCTCTCTAACTCTCTCCTCACTCTCTCACTAACTCTCCTCCACTCTCTCCTCACTCTCTCCTCACTCTCTCCTCACTCTCTCCTCAATCTCTTCTCACTCTCTCTCACTCTCTCCTCACTCTCTCCTCACTCTTCCTCACTCCTCCCTCACTCTTTCCTCACTCTCTCCTCACTCTCTCCTCACTCTCTTCTCCTCACTCTTTCCTCACTCTCTCCTCACTCTCTCCTCACTCTCTCCTCACTCTCCTCCACTCTCTCCTCACTCTTTTCCTCACTCTCTCCTCACTCTCTCCTCACTCTCCTCACTCTCTCCTCACTCTTTCCTCACTCTCTCCTCACTCTCCTCACTCTCTCCTCACTCTCTCCTCACTCCTCTCTCTCCTCACTCTTTCCTCACTCTTTCCTCACTCTCTCCTCACTCTTCCTCACTCTTTCCTCACTCTCTCCTCTCTCCTCACTCTCTCCTCCTCTCTCCTCACTCTCTCCTCACTCTCTCACTCTCTCCTCACTCTTCCTCCTCACTCTCTCCTCACTCTCTCCTCACTCTTCCTCACTCTCTCCTCACTCTTTCCTCACTTCTCTCCTCACTCTCTCCTCATCTCTCCTCACTCTTTCCCACTCTCTTCTCACTCTCTCCTCACTCTCTCCTCACTCTCTCCTCACTCTTTCCTCACTCTCTCCTCACTCTCTCCTCTCTCCTCCTCACTCTCCTCCTTCTTTCCTCACTCTCTCCTCACTCTCCTCTCTCTCCTCACTCTCTCTCACTCACTCTTTCCTCACTCTCCTCCTCTCACTCTTTCCTCACTCTCTCCTCACTCTCTCCTCACTCTCTCCTCACTCTCTCCTCACTCTCTCCTCACTCTTTCCTCACTCTCTCCTCACTCTCTTCTCACTCTCTCCTCACTCTTCCTCACTCTCTCCTCCACTCTCTTCCTCACTCTCTCCTCACTCTCTCCTCACTCTTTCCTCAATCTCTCCTCACTCTCTTCTCACTCTCTCCTCACTCTCTCCTCACTCTTTCCTCACTCTCTCCTCACTCTCTTCTCACTCTCTCCTCACTCTTTCCTCACTCTCTCCTCACTCTTCTCCTCACTCTTCCTCACTCTTTCCTCACTCTTTCCTCACTCTTTCCTCACTCTCTCCTCAC
>NW_020869856.1:15000-19230 GCF_003789085.1 Penaeus vannamei
GATACACAAAAAAACATACACAAGAATAGATACACACACAAACAAACATACACAAGAATACACAAACAATACACAAGAATAGACACACAAACAAAACACAAGAATAGACACAAACCTTAGACACAAACAAAACATACACAAGAATAGACACACATACACACCAACAATACACAAGAATAGACACACATACACAAACAAACATACACAAGAATAGATACACAAACAAACATCAAAAATAGATACACAAACAAACATACACAAGAATAGACACACAAACAAACATACACAAAAACAGATACACACAACACAAACAAACAACACAATACACAAACAAACATACACAAGAATAGACACACAAACAAACATACACAAGAACAGACACACAAACAAACATACACAAGAACAGACACACAAACAAAACATACACAACACTAGATACACAAACAAACAAACGAAACACGAGGAATTGCTTTGCTGATCAAGACCTCTGTCTGTGATGCAAAACAGGGGAGAGAGAGACACATCAGATGGCGGGTGTCGAGCGCAGACAAGCCAGACGCCAAACACCCCCTGTATGAATATGTGCATTGCGTGTGTGAAGTGTATATTTTCCTGTTGTTTATGTGTGTGTGGGTGGGTGGTGTGTGGGGGAGATGGGGTGTGGGGGGAGAGGAGGGGTGGGAGTGGGAGAGGGTGTGTGTGTGTGTGTGTGTGGGGGGGTGTGTGTGGGTGGTGTGTGTGTGTGTGTGTGTGGGTGTGTGTGTGTGTGGTGTGGGTGTGTGTTGGTGTGGTGTGGCGGGTGGGTGAGCGTTTGTGTTTGTGTGTATGTGTGTGGTGTGGGTGTATTGGGTGTATGGTGTGAGTGGGTGTGTGTGTGTGTCCTGTGTGTGTGTGTGTGAGTGTGTTGGTGTGTGTGTCTTCTACTAAGACCTGTAATCCATAAATTTCATCTTATTTTCAATTGATGCACACAAAAGTACATGTTTTCACTAAACTCACGTAAACACACAAACACACACACACACACACACACACACACACACACACACACACACACAAACACACACACACACATACATACACACAAACACACACACACACACACACAACACACACACACACACACACACACCACACACACAAACACACACACACACAACACAAACACACACACAAACACACACACACACACACACACTTGTGATAAACATATGCAGATATATACCGTACATACATTGCTTTTTCCTGCCTTCTCTGTTCTCATAACAGACAAATATATCCCTAAATTGAGAACCATTTGCATGCACAATATCAGAGAAGCAACGTTTGAAAAAAAAAATCTTTGTAAACATGTTTGATATCTCTTTATCTGTCTCTTTATTTCTCCATTCATCCATTAATTCTGTTCTTGCTTTCATCCGAATATCGGTGATAAAGACACATCTCGAGGTCGAGTCTTCAATATCTTCTTCTTTTCGTCTTTTCTGTGTCTCATTTCCCGTTTATCTGTATCTTTATTCCTGTATTTATCCATTATTCCTATCCCTATTCTCATCTGGAGCCACATCCCTCCACAATCTCTCAATTCCGAGCCTTCAATAACCTTTGTTCTCGTCTCCTCTGTGTCTCATTTTCCCTTTTCGTTCGAAGTGTTGACGACATACTCAGCATACCCGCTGGGACCATCAATATATGCAAGATGAGACGATATGATTGCAAATGCTATTCATACGGGGTCATTGCGCTCGACCAGTGGATATGGGTCTATTGGTGAAAAAAAAAAAATCTCCCTTCCTCCATTATCTCCCTTTTCTTTCCCCTCGTATTTTCCTTCTTTTTTTTTCTTTCTACCCCTTTGGTACTGTCCTCTTCTTCTTCTCTCGTTTTCCGCCATTTCTTCCTCCTTCTTCCAATAACCTTTCTCTGTTCCCTTTTTCTACTTCACCTCCCTTTTTCATTTCTCTCGTTCCCCTTTCCCTTTTCTCCCCTTCCAACTTTCCCTATTATTCCCTTTTTCCTTTCTTCCTTTCCCTTCCCCCCCCTCCTCTCTCCTTCCCCCTTCCTTTCCTTTTCCCTTCCCCTTCCCCTTCCCACCTCTCTTCCCTTTTTCCTCCCTTTCCCCTTCCCCCTCTTCCCTTTCCTCCCTTCCCCCCCCCTTCCCTCCCTCTTCCCCTCTCCCACCCGCCCTGAATCGATTAAACTCCTGATGTCTTCTTGATTTCAAACAGATGCAAATTGCTTTGTGACACGAGGCTTTGGAACGATGGAGGCGACAGTGTGGGTGGTGTGTCGTTTGAAGGAGACACGCACACACACGCACATACATACATAATACATACATATATAAATACATACATACATACATATACATACATACATACATGCATACGTACATACGTACATACATACATACATACATTCATGCCAGTGCATGCATACATACATACCATCATACATACATACATAATCATACATACATACATACATATACATACATACATACATACATACATACATACATACATACATACATACATGCATACATACATAATACACAGACACACACGCACACATACATTACATATGCAGATACACACCACACACAATACATACAATAACACACACACACACATATGCACACACACATACGCACATATACACACATTTCACACATTACACAGAAAGGAGAGAGGGAGAGGAAAAAGGAGAGAGAGAGAGAGAGAGAGAGAGAGAGAGAAAGATAAGAGATAGAGAAACCGAGATAGAAAGAAAGAAAGAACAGAGAACAGAGACAGAGACAGATAGACAGAGACACCAAGACAGACAGACAGAAAAAAAACAAACAGACAGAGACGAAGAGAGTAGAGAAAATACTGACGACCGGATGACGCAGAGCAAGAGTAGAGGCAAAATAACCCTTTCGGCCCCGTACACGACGCATAGCTTGCAAATGACCGCCACGGCAGATCTCCCTCTATTGGGCTTCTTGACCTCGCGGCCTCCTTATCGGTGTGTCAGCTCAGGTCATCTCAATCTTTGTCTTTGACTGTCTGGGTGTTATCGTTTTGACTGTCTGTCTACGTCTCTCCTTCTCTCTCTCTCTCTCTCTCTCTCTTCTTCTCTTCTGTTCCTCTCTCTCTCTCTCTCTCTCTCCTCTCTCTCTCTCTCTCTCTCTCTCTCTCTCTCTCTCTCTCCCTCTCTCTCTCTCTCTCTCTCTCTCTCTCTCGCAACGACAGATCTCCCTCTATTGGGCTTCTTGACCTCGCGGCCCCTCCTTAGCACGTGTCAGCTCAGGTCATTTTCAATCTTTGTCTTTGACTGTCTGGGTGTTATTTCATCCGTTGCTGTCTCTCAGGTCATTTCTACGTCCCTCTCCTTCTCTCCTCTCTCTCTCTCTCTCTCTCTCTCCTCCCTCTCTCTCTCTCTCTCTCTTGTCTCTCTCTCTTTCTTCTTCTCTTCTCTCTTCTCTCCTCCCTATCATCTCTCTTCTCTCTCTTCTCTCTCTCTTCTCTCCTCCTCTCTCTCTCTCTCTCTCTCTCTCTCTGTCTCTCTCCCTCTCTTCTCTCGTTCCTCTCTCTCTCTCTCTCTCTTCTCTTCTCTCCTCTCTCTCTCTCCTACCTCTCTCTTCTCTCTCCTCTCTCTCGCTCTCTCTCTCTTCTATCCTCTCTCTCTCTCTTCTGTCCTCTCGTCCTCCTCCTCTTCTCCTCGCCTCGTCTCTCTCTCTCTCTCGCCTCTCTCTCTCTCTCTCTCTCTCTCTCCTCTCTCTCTCTCTCTCTCCTCTCCCTCATTCTTCCCTCCTTCGTCTCGTTCTCTCTCCTCTCCCCTTCTCTCTCTCTGCTCTCTCTCCTCTCTCTCTCTCCTCCCTCCCTCTCCACTCTAGTCCTCTCCTCTATAATGAAACAAATAGGAAGAGGAGGAAGGGAAGGGAAAAAGGAGGAGCAAGAGGAAGAACAGAAGAAGAGAGGACGAATAATAAGAAGAAAGGAGACAGAAGGACAAGGAACAAGGAAGGAAAAAAATGAAATACGAAGGAAGAAGAGAATAGCAAAGAATAAAAGAAGAGAGAGAAAAGGAATGAGAAGGGAGGCGGGGGGGGGAGGGTGAGGAGGAGGGAGGGAGAGGAGAAAGGGAAGGAGAAGGCGAGGCGGTGGGGAGGGAGTAAGGAGCGGGGGGAGAAGGAGGGGGAGGGGAGAGGCAGGGGGGGAGGGGGAAGTGGAGAGAAGGAAGGAG
>NW_020869856.1:23399-25899 GCF_003789085.1 Penaeus vannamei
GAGAGAGAATTGAAAGAAAGAAGATAGATAGATAGATACGAGAGAGAGAAAGCGAGAAAATAAGAGGTATTGCGAGAGAGCGGCAGGAGGGGGAGGAGAGTGAGGAGATGAGAACGGAGAGGGAGAGAAAAAGAAAGAAATGAAAGAAAGAAGAGAACTAAAAAATATTACGAATGAATTAAATGAAAACTATGAAAAAAAAAAAAGAAAAAAAGAGTAAGAAAGAAACAAAAGAGACGAGAAACCGATAAGTGCATGCACGGAAGGGATTTAAGAGAGAGAAATGGAAAATCAATATCCACCAGAATTCAATACGGAGTCATCCAAAATCGAATCAATTCCCTTGTTCTAGAAAGAGAGAGAATAGCACGATGCAGGCTAATGAAAGGGACGAATCGCACTGAGGCTTCTTACTGATTTTGGCGTTTATTTTTCATTGTATTGTTTCATTTTTTTGGGGCTGTTTTCTTCTTATCCTATTCCTTTTTTAAAAATTCTTATTCCATTTTATTCCTTTTTGGGCTGGTTTTATTTTTCTTTTTTTGCTGTTTTCTCTTTAATTATCCATTCCTTTTAATTCTTTGTATATTATTTCCTTTTTGGCTGTTTTCTTTCTTTCATTATATTCCTTTTTAAAATTCTTCACTTCTTATTATTCCTTTTTTTTGGGCTGTTTACTCTTTCTTTATCATTATTCCTTTTTTCATTTCTTCATTCCATGATTATTCCCGCTTTTATTATGGCCTGTGTTTTCTTTCTTTATCCATTATTCCTTTCTTCATTCTTTTCATCATTATCACTTCCTTTTTTTGGCTGTTTTCTTTCTTTATCATTATTCCTCTTCATTTCTTTAGTTCGTTATTAATTCCCTTTTTTGCTGTTTTCTTTCTTTATCATTATTCCTTTTTTCATTCTTTATTCAATTATTATCCTTTGTTCATTTCTTCATCCATATTGATTCCTTTTTTTGGCTGTTTTCTTCTTTATCATTATCCTTCTGCTCATTTCTTTGTTCGTTATTATTCCTTTTTTTGGCTGTTTCTTCTGTTGGATGTTTGGCCTTTTTTGTTGTTTCTTGTGGAAGATATGAGGTCTTTTGTCATATTTATTCATATTATTCCTTTTGGAGCTTCTTTGTGGAAATGGTAGCCATTTTTATTTTGCTTTTCTATGTTCGGTTTTTTTTTGTGTAAATCTATGAGCATTTTTTCATTTTCTTTATTTATTATTATTCCTTTTTTGGCTGCTTCTTGTGGAAGATGTTAGGATTTTGTTGTTGTTTCTGTTAAGATTATGAGACATTTTTTCATTTCTTTCTTTTATTTTGGGGGCGGGGGGAGATGGGCAGGGGTCTGTTTCCTGTCTGGTAAATATAAACCTTTTAATCTATTTATTTGCCATTTAGCGCTTTTTCTGTTTATTTTAGGGCTGTTGCTTCTTGTAAGATATTTCTCCTATTTTTATTCTTTTTTTTTGGCTGTTTCTCCATAAGATATTAAGGCCATTTTTGTCAGATTTTTTAAAATTATTTTTGGCTGTTTCTGTGTAAGAGAGTTTTGCTTTTTTTAATTACTTCATTCATTTTGCCGATTATTGTGTAGATATTAGGACTTCTTATATTACTTTTTATTTTATTTATATTATTATTATTATGCTATTTTTCGTGTCTTAAGATATTTTGGCCTTTTTTATTTTATTTATTTTTTTGCCGTTGTAAGGTATTTCTGGCTTTTTCTATTATTGTAATTTGTTTGGCTGTGTCTTAACCGATAGGTTGGTATTTTTTATATTCATTATTAGATATTAGTCCTTTTTTCGATTCATTATGCTTATCTTTTTTGTTGTTTTTTTTTCTATTATATTTATTAATATTATTTTGGCTGATTTCTTCTTAGTAAGATGTTCTTTCCACCTGATCGTATCCTCCCTCACCTCTCTCTCTCTCTCTCTCTCTCTATCGCTCTCTCTCTCTCTCTTCTCCCTCCCTCCCTTTTCTTGTCCGCTTCTCCGCAGTTTTCGCTCTCCCTCCCCCCTCTGCTCTTTCCTTTCTCTACTCTTCTCTCTCCTATCTCTCTCTCTCTCTCTCTCGTCTCTCTCCTCTCTTCTCGCTCTCTCTCTTCTCTCTCTCTCTCGTCTCTCTCTCTCTTCCACTCCCTCCCATTCCCTCTCTCTTCCCTTTATCCCCTACCCCCCACTGTCCATCATCCACTGGCTTGTTTTCTCCTTTCTCTCCCCTAACCTCCCCCTACACTCATCCTTCACCCATGCCTTTTTCTCTCCTCCCTCCCTCTCATCACGTCCCTCTCTATTAATTGCTCCCTCACACACCTTGCGCTCCCGAGCCTCTCCTCTCCCTATCTACTTTCGTCGTTGCTCTTTATCTTCTTCTTCATCCCCCTTTCCCTGTCCACCTCCTTATCTCCTCCTGCTCTCTTGTTTTGCCTTTCACTTTTCTTTCCCTATCCCCCCTCTCGCATGCCGCCTACCTATTGCACAACAT
>NW_020869856.1:28399-35899 GCF_003789085.1 Penaeus vannamei
CTTCCCCCCCCCTCTCTTGCCCCTATTCTTCCCTTCTCTCTTCCTTCTTCCTTGCTTCGGTTCTGGTCCTATGCTCCCCCTATCCCCCCGCCCTCTTCCCCCTATCTTCCTCTTCCTCTCTTCTTCCTTGCTTCGGTTCGGTCCTATGCTCCCCTCCTCCCTCTTGCCCCTATTCTTCCGTTCCTCCCCTTCTCCTTGCTTCGGTTCAGGGTCCTATGCTCCTCGCTTCCCCCTTCCGCTTCCCTTTTTCCTCCCCCCCCCCTGCCTCGCTCTAGCTTTCTATGCCTCCCCCTCTTGCCCCTTCTCTTCAATTCCCTCTACCCCTTGCCTTGGTTCTGGATAATATGCCCCTCTCCTCCCCTTTCTCTTCCCTTCCTCCCCTTCCCCGTCTTCCCCCTTCCCCCTTCCCCCACCTCCCCCCCTGTCCCTATTCTGAGTCCTATGCCCCCCTTCCCTTCCTTTCCTCCCCCTCCCCCTCCTTCCCCTTCTTCCCTCCCCCCTCCCCCCCTTCCCCTTCCCTTCCTCCCCCTCCCCCTCCTTCCCCCTCCTCTTCCTCCCCCTACCCCCTGCCTCGCTCTGAGTCCCCCTTCCCCTCCCTCTACCTTCCTCCCCCCCCTGTCACGGGTATCGAGAGAGTAACATATTACCGAATACTAACATGATATTTTTCGAAGCTCGGCCAGGCCTGGGAAGGGTGACATGACCGAGAAGAAAAACATTGAGGTGACTTGACAAGGATTTTTTTTGTTTATTTTTTTTGTTTGTTTTTTTTTTTTTTTGGTTTGATTTTGACTAGATTTTATTTATTTATTATTTGTTGTGCACGAGGGGAAAAATGTTTTTTTGAGGTGACTGTGTTGTTGTTTTTATGAAGATTTTTTTTAGGTCATTTGTGTAGGATTTTATGAAAGGATTTTTTACTTGTATTTTTTTTATTTATTTATTTGTTGTGGCACGAGGGAAAAAAAAACGTTTTTTTCGAGGTGATTTGTGTGTTATTTTTATGAAGGATTTCTTTGAGGTCATTTGTGTAGGATTTTTATGAAAGGGATTTTTTACTTGTATTTTTTATTTATTTATTTATTTGTTGTGGCACGAGGGAAAAAAAACGAGGTATTTGTGTGTTGTGTTTTTATGAAGGATTTTTTTTAGGTCATTTGTGTAGATTTTTAGAAAGGGATTTTTCGAGGTGATTTTTGTCTATTTGTTTGTTTGGCATGAGGAAGGATTTCTTCTGAGGTGATATATTTAGGGTTATATATTTTTAATTTGTTTTGGCATGCGCGAAAAATTTATTTTTTTGACCCGACTTCTATAGGATTTTATCTATTTTTTTGGTACGATTTTTTAAAGTGACTTACATATGACGTTTTAATAAGAGGGAGAAGTAAGATTTTTTTTTTTTTGCTGATCATATAGAATCTTTATTTTTATCTTTATGACGTAGAATCTTTATCTTTATGATGTAGAATCTCTATCTTTATGACATGTAGAATCTATATCTTTATGACATGTAGAATCTATGCATGTATGATTCTTATCTTTATGAATGTAGAATCTATATCTTTATCTTTATTTATTATTTATAAGAGGGAGAAATAAGATTTTTTTTTGCTGACCATATAGAATCTTTATCTTTATGACGTAGAATCTCTATCTTTATGACATCTTAATCTCCTTATTTGTTTTGACACGAGAGAAAAGGGTATATTTTGAGCTACCTTATATGGGATCTTTTTCTACTCATTTATTATCATTTTTGGACGAGGAAAAATCGGATTTTTTACATGACTTTAACCCTTTCCTTTTCGTTGTAAATGTAGGATAAAGTGATGACAGTGTGATCTTTTTATTTCAATTATCATATCTATTATTATCGTAATAGTGATGATGATGATGATAATGATGGATATGATGATGTTTAACAATAATGATGATGGTTATGATAATGATAGCAGTAATAATAATGTGATGATGATGATGATAACAAGATTGATAATAATATTAATTGTGATGATAATATTGATAATGATGACAATAATAAAAATAGTTATGATAATAATTATAGTGGTAATGATATTGATAATAGTAATAATGATAACAAAAACAATAACAACGATAATAGTCATAATGATAATGATGATAATAATAATAGTAATAATAATGATAATGGTTATAATGATAAAAACAATGATAATGATAATAATAATGCTAATAGTAATAGTAATAGTGTTGATGATAATATTAATGATAATAATGATAATAATAATAGTAATATTAATAATGATAATAACAATAGTAACATTAATAATGACAATGATAATAATAACAATAATTTTAATGATAATGATAACATTAATAATAATGATAATAACAATGATAGTGATGATAAGGATAATGATAATAACAATAATAATGATGATGATAATGGTAACAATAATAGTAATAACAACAGTGATGATAATAATAATGATGATGAAAATATTAATGAAAACAAGTATCGATGAAATGATAATAAGGATAATGACAATGATGACAGTAATAATGATAATGATAATGACATCAATAATGATGGCAATGATAACAATAATAAAAAAATGATAATAATAAATGATAATGATAATAATGATAATAACAATAATGGTGATGATAATAGTGATAACAATGACAATAATAATCATAACAATGGCAATAACAACACTAATAAGAATAATAACAATAATGATGGTAATAATAACAGCAGTAATAACAGTAATGATAATAGCGATGAAACTATATAGTAACGCTACTAAATAATAATAATTATACTAAGACTCTTATAATGATAGGAACAATATAGTTTACTACTACTACTACTATAATAACAATAACAACAATAACAATGACAACACCAGTGCCAGCAAGATACAATCACAATAACAACAATAACAGTGCCAACACCAGTGCCAACAAAGAATGACATCACCAGTGCCCAACAAAAACACAATCACAATAACAACATAACAGTGCCAACACCAGTGCCAACAAAACAAAAATCACAATAACAATGACAACACCAGTGCCAACAAAACACAATCACAATAACAACAATAACAATGACAACACCAGTGCCAACAAAACACAATCACAATAACAATGACAACACCAGTGCCAACAAAACACAATCACAATAACAATGACAACACCAGTGCCACAAGCCAACAATCCAATGCCAACAGCGCCAACACCAGTGCCAACAAAAACACAATCACAATAACAACAGCACCAGTGCCAACAAGACACAATAATAAACAACCAGTGCCAACAAGACACAATCACAATAACAACACCAGTGCCAACAAAACACAATCACAATAACAACAACACCACAACAAAACACAATCACATAACAACACCAGTGCCAACAAAAACACAACCACACATAACAATGACAACACCCAGTGCCAACAAAACACAATCACAATAACAATGACACAATAACACAACACAATAACAATGACAACACCAGTGCCAAACAAAACACAATCACAATAACAATGACAACACCAGTGCCAACAAAACACAATCACAATAACAATGACAACACCAGTGCCAACAAACACAATCACAATAACAATTGACAACACCAGTGCCAACAAAACACAATCACAATAACAATGACAACACCAGTGCCAACAAAGCAACAACCACAGTAACAATGACAAACACCATGCCAACAAATTACAATCACAAAAATAACAATAAACAATAAATAACACCCAGTGCCAACAAAACACAATAAACAATAAAAACAACACCAGTGCCAAACAAATTACAATCACAATAACAACAAAAACAAAGACAGCACCAGTGCCAACAAAACACAATCACAATAACAACAATACCAGTGCCAACACCAGTGCCAACAAAACACAATCACAATAACAACAATACCAGTGCCAACACCAGTGCCAACAAAACACAATCACAATAACAACAATAACAATGACAACACCAGTGCGAAACAAAAACACATCAAAAACAATAATAACAATAAGAATGACAACACCAGTGCCAACAAAAAACACAATCACAATAACAACAACACCAGTGCCAACAAAACACAACACAATAAATAACAATAAGAATGACAACACCAGTGCCAACAAAACAACAATCACTTATAACAACAACAACAGTGCCAAACACCGAAACAAACACATCACAATACAACCAGTGAGCACCAGTGCCAACAAGCGCACAAAACAAAACCAGTGCCAACAAGACACAATCACAATAACAACACCAGCGCCAACAATACACAATCACAATAACAACAACAACAGTGCCAACACCAAACAAGACACAATCCACAATAACAACACCACCAACAAACACAATCACAATAACAACAACAACAACCAACACCAGTGACACAATCACAATAACAACAACCAACAAACACAATCACAATAACAACAAACAACAGTGCCAACACCAGTGCCAACACCAGTGCCAACAAATACCCCCCCGTAATAATACTAAAAGCAGCGGCAGCCTGGCCAACCGCTGCCTGCATGGCCGTGTTTGCAAATATAGATTTTACGCAACTTGCAACATGGTTCTATATTGGATGCTCTTCATCACGCGATATATATTCTATTTATTTTTTTTTATTTTTTTCCCGGGGGACAAATCATTCAAATTTTAACATTGGGAAAAATAAAAGCTAGACTCGGGTTTGGGAGATTTATCACGTGACGGATTAAAAAAAGGTCCTGGCGGATTAGCGCGGATGAATATCTGTGAAATCCTGCGTGGGAACAATCCCTTTTCGACCTTTTAGCCTCGGCGGGGGGTGGGTGGGGAGGGAGGGGGTGAGGGGTGAGGGAAGGGGAGGGGAGGTGGGTTGGGGAGAAGGGTGAGGTGGGGACTGGGGAGGGTGGGGGAAGGGAGGGTATGGGGAGGGAGGGTAGGAAGAGGATGGAAGGAAGGGGAGGGAGTGTTGGGTAGGGATGGAAGGTAGGGAAGGGGAAGGGGGAGTGGGCGGGAGACGCGATATTGGGAGTGTAAGTATAAGGGAAATATTGGAGGAAGCAAGGGGGTGGGGGGGTGGCGGGGAGAGGGTTCGTGAGGTATCGGGAGGGTGTGGGTGTGGGCGGTGGGGGGTTGCAGGGGGGGGCTAGTTGGGAGGGCGGTCGGGGGATGGGCGAGGCGGGCGGCTGGGGTGGAGGTGTGTGGAGGAGGGAGGGTGAGGGGGGTATTAGGGTGCGTGGGGGAGGATGGGGGTGGGGGGTGGGGGGTGGGAGGAGGGGGGGGGGGGGGGAGGGGCGAGGTTCGGGTTTAGGGGCGGGGAGCCGCGTGGGGGGGGGGCGCACGTGGGGGGCGGGCGGGGGGGGGTTGGGGAGGTGGTGGAGGTGGTCGCGGGGCGCGGGGAGTTGGGAAGGGGAACGGGGAAGGGAGGGGGAATCACAGTGAGGGAGAGGGTGTGGGGCTATTGATGAACGGCGGGCAGGGCTGTTGTGGTTTGTTCAGGGAGGCAGGGTGCAGGGTGACAGGGTTTGGCAGGATGGCAGGGAGGCAGAGTTTGTTCAGGATGCCGGGCTGTTGTGGTGGTCAGGGAGGCAGGGTGGCAGGGTGACAGGGTGGCAGGATGGCAGGGAGGCAGAGAGGCAGGCAGGCAGGGTGGCAGGATTGGGAGGGTGGCAGGGTGGGTAGGAGGCAGGGCTGTGTTGGTGGCAGGGGAGGCAAGGTGACAGGGTGGTAGAATGGCAGGGAGGCAGGGTGCCAGGGATGGGGCAGGGTGGCAAGATGACAGGCGTGGCAGAGTGGCAAGCGTGACAGGTGGTGAGAGGGTTGGTTTTTAGTTATTAGGTGTAAGGTGTAATATAATTATGTTATCGATATGCAGAGTACACCACACATATACATATGTAACACGCAATGCCATTATGTATCTTTATGTACATCCATACATTGCATACATACATACGTACATACATACATTTACATACATCATACATACACACACACATACATACATACATACATTCACGCATGGATACACCACACACACACACACTACACACACACAACACACACCACACACCACACACAATCACACACACACACACACACACACACACACATATATATATATATATATATATATATATATATATATATATATATATATACATAATTTTTTTATTTTTTTATTTATTTTTTCATTTTTTATAATTATTATATTATCATTTCATTCTTCGTTTTGTTACATAAACATCTATCTATTCACACACTCAAAAGGTATGTGAATATAACGCGCGTGTGTCCAAGTATACGCAAATATGCAATACATCCCCTGTGTACGTTTCTGTACATGTGCTTCACCAGAGACATCTCGAGTGGGTCTTATTTGCATGGTGACTTGGGATGTAAAAAGGACAATTTACGTTGCACGTTTACTTGACGTGTGTCGTGTTGTGTGTGTGTGTGATGTGTTCGTTCGTGCGTGTGTGCGTGTGTACGTGTGTGCTGTACGTGTGTGCGTGTGTCTCGTGTGTGCGTGTGCGTGTGTGCGTGTACGTGTACGTGTGTGCGTGTGTGTATGTCAGGAAAGGGGTGGAGTTCCTTTTAAATGGCTCGGTATTGTTGTGACGTTCGTTGTTCGGTTGACGAAGGGGCGGAGTTACGTAAGTTTTTTTTTTTAAGTAGGGTTGTAAGTCACTTAAAATCACGTGGGGGATGTATTTCAATCGATGTGCGTGGAGTGGCAGTGTGTGTGTGTGTGTGTGTGCGCGTGTGTGTGTACGGGTAGGTATGTGTGGGTTTATTTATGTTTTGTCTCTCTCTCTCTCTCTGTCTCTGTCTCTCTCTCTCTCTTCTCTCTCTCTCTCTCTCTCTCTCTCTCTCTCCTCTCTCTCTCTCTCTCTCTCTCTCTCACTCTCTCTCTCTCTCTCTCTCTCTTTCTCTTCACTCACTCTTTTCTCCTCTACTCCTCTTTCTCTCTCTCTCTCACTCATTCTTCTCTCTCTCTCCCTTCTCCCTCTCTCACTCCTTTTCTCTCTCTCTCTCTCTCCATCCCTCTTCTCTCTCTCTCTCTCTCCTCCTCTCTCTTCTCTCCCCCCCCTCTTTCTCTCTCTCTCCATCCCTCCTCCTCCCCCCCTCCCCCCTCTCTCTCTGAGGGGGAGGGAGGACGAGAGAGGAGGAGAGAGGGGAGGGGGTGACCCCCGGGGAGGTTGAGGGGGGAGGGGGGGGGGGGTTCCATCTGTTTTGAAGCCCGCATTTCGAATCAGAAAGCATCAAAGTCGAGCTCTCTCTATATTATTTTTTTTGAGGCAAACGAGGAAAGCCTATCATGAACGCTTAATTGTGGAATTTTGTTATTTGGCGGTATGAACGCTCGACTGTCGCCCCAGCTCAGCTTTATCTACAAAAAAAAAAATCTAAAAAAAAAAAAAAAAAAATCTAAAAAAAATCTAAAAAAAAAACTAAAAAAAAAAATGGGGCAGGGGGATGGGG
>NW_020869856.1:43399-58399 GCF_003789085.1 Penaeus vannamei
AACATAGATAAACAGATATAGAGAGAGAAACAAAGATAACAGATAGATAGATAGAGAGAGAGAAACATAGATAAACAGAATAGATAGAGATAGAGAAAACAGAGATAAACAGATAGATAGAGAGAGAGAGAAAAACATATATAAACAGATAGATAGAGAGAGAGAAACATAGATAAACAGATAGACAGAGAGAGAGAGAAACATAAAATAAACAGATAGACAGAGAGAGAGAAACATAGATAAACAGATAGACAGATACAGAAAACATAAATAAACAGATATATATATATAGAGAGAAACATAGATAAACAGATAGATGAATAGAGAGAAACATAAATATATAGATAGAGAGAGAGAAAACAGATAAAACAGATAAGACAGAGAAGAGAGAGGAAACATTGATAAAGAATAGATGAATAGAGAGAAACAGATAGAGAGAGAAACATAAATAAACAGATAGACACAGAGAGAGAAACATAGATAAAGAGATAGATAAATAGAGAGACAAAGACGGCCAACAGACCCATAAAACATGCTTCCCCTTATCTCATCTTCCTGTCAAGCAGAACGATATCCATTATGGCGGAAATCAGAGAGAGATATCGTCGCCACCGAGTTAACAGATCGTTCTCGTATCTCCCCTCGTCTCCCCTTTCCCCTCTTCTCCTCTTTTCTCTTCCTTCTCCTCTCTCTTCCTTCTTCTCTCTCCTCTCCCCTTTTCTCCCTGATTCTTCTCTCTCCTCTCCCCTTTCCTCCCTCCTCTTCTCTCCCCTCTCTCCCCTTCTCTCTCGCCTTTCCTCTCCTCTCTCCTCTCCTTCTTCTCCTCTCTCCTCTCCCCTCTTCTCCCCTTCTCATCTCTCCATTCCTCCTCCTCCTCCTTTCTCCTCTCCCCCTTTCTCCTTTTTTATCGGGTCCTCTCTATTTATCTTGGCTTCTGCTTATCATCATTTCTCATATTTTTTGCTCTTTCTTTCACTCTCTTCTTTTCTATCTTTCCTCACTCTCCTTTCGTCTTTTTTCTTCCATCTCTCGTTATCACCCCCTCCCATATCCCTTGCTTTTAATCTCCCTTTTCTCATCTTCAACACCGCAAATAATCCACTTAAACCACATTCCAAACCCACCTTTAACCCACTCACCAGCATCTAAACCCACCACCAACACCCCACTACAAACCCACCCCAACAACCCACTACAACCCACCTACAACCTCAATTCGCCCCAACACACCTCAAGCTACCCGAACCCACTCTGAAATGCCAAAAAACCTCACTCCCAACCACCCCACCGATCACCTCAACCCCACCCCCACCCACTTGCAACCCAACCCAACCCACTTCAACCCACCTTAACCACCAAAATGTCACTTCTACCCCACCCTCAACACCCCAACCCACCAAAATATCACCCCAACCCACCAAAACACCACCCCAACCCACCCTCAACATCCCAACCCACTCCAAACCCCACCCCTACCCACCAAAACACCACCCCAACCCCACCATCAACACCCCAACCACCTCACCCCACCCAAACCCACCTCCAACCCACCCCCAAACCCCCCCTCCTTGCGGTCACACTCACCCAGCGCTTCCCTAACAATTTACCCCCAACACCCAAACCCCACCCCAACCCACCATCAACACCCCAACCCAACTCACCAAAACCCCAACCCACCTCACCCCACCATCCAACCCACCCCCAACCCCACCCTCCTTGCGTCACACTCACCCAGCGCTTCCCTGACAATTTACCCCCAGCCTGCGTGGTGGTGAGGGCAGGTGCGCCCACAAAGAACAGAGAGAGAGAGGTATTGATAACGAACATATGGTTGGAAGAGGGGACTGGTGGGCTGGTGGGCTGGCTGGTTGGGTGGCCAGGGGAGGAGGAGGGAGAGGGTGGGTGGAGGGGGGAGAGGGTGGAGGAGGAGGAGAGAGGGAGGAGGGAGGAGGAGGGGAGAGGAGAGGGGGAGAGAGGGAAAAAAGGAGGGAGAGAAGGAAGAGGTAGGGTGGAGGATGGAGAGGAAGGAATAGATAGAAGATGGATAAAAGGATGGACAGAAGGAAGGATAGGTGGATAGAAGGATAGATGGATAGAAGAATGGATGGATGGATAGGCGAAGGGAGGAAGAGAATAAGAAAATAACAATTAATTGAATAAACTCTATGTAGATGAAATTAATTATCAAATTCTCTTAATCTTTTCGCATTCATATACTTTATTGCATTTTGGTGTTGTTCCTTCATTCGCTCTCCCTTAATTTTCTTCCCTTTTATTGTTTCCTCTTCTGTTTATCATCTTTCCTCATTTCTCTTTCTCTTTTCTTCGCTTTTATTACCTCTTTCCTTTTTCGTCTCTTCTCTTTTATTGGCTTCTCTCCTGTTTATCGCTCTCCTTCACTTCTCTTTCTCTTTTCTTATCCTCGATTTTATCATCTCCTCTCGTTTTTCTTCTCTTCTCTTCTGTTTATAGTCTTCCTTCACTCCTCACTCACTCTTTCTCTTTTCTTATTCTCGCTTTTATCATCTCTTCTTCTCTTTCTTCGTCTCCTCTCTTATTATCTCTATTTTGGTGTTTTCACATTCTTATACATTACTGTATTTGTGTTTTTTTTTAATTTTTTTTTTTTATTTTTGTGTTTTTTTATTTGTTTCTTCTCATTCCTGTATTTTCTTTAACAGCTGATGACTAACAACAGGTTACCAGGTTTTTAATTATAATTACTGGTAATAATTATGTGATAACTGACACGTTGGTGATTATTTTTATTTGATAATTGATAGGTTGGTCTTCATAATTATTAGATAAATGCAAGGGGGTGATTTGGCAAGTAACAGGTTGGTTATAACAGTTGTATTAAATACAGCTATACTGTTCTGATATATTGTATGTATCACCCCCTTTGTGCACCTTCGCTTCGGTAAGACAACAACAATGGCAACAACAATTATAATAAGAGCAACAACAACAACAACACTAAATACTCTAGATCATCAATATCCTCGACAATAACGGCTACAATAAAAATAACAACAATAAAAGCAACAACAGCAACAATAATACGATCAGTAACAACCACAACCAAAACAACAGCGTCAAAACGACATTACCACCACCACTACCACCACCAACAACAATATCAATAATAACAACAACAACAATAACAACAATAACAAAGCAACAAACATAACAACAATAAAAAACAATAACAAAACATCAATAACGACAACATAACAACAACAAAATAACAACAATAATAACAATAACAACAATAACAACATAACAACAAAAACAACAACGACAACAATAAAAACAACAACAACAACAACAACAACAACAACAACAACAACGACATAAAACTAAGCATAGGAAAAGGGGGAGAGCCAGTGTAGAAGAGGGGGGGAGGGGGAGACAGGTATGAGGGGACCAGGGAGCTTAGAACTGATATCGGCAGATCCTGGAGAGATAGAGAGAGAGAGAGAGAGAGAGAGAGAGAGAGAGAGAGAGAGAGAGAGAGAGAGAGAGAGATAAGGAGAGAGCCATGGATAAGGAGAGATAAGAACCCCGAAAGCGATCGCCACAGACTCTCTCAGCCAGATTTATTAATGATAAGTGCACATCCGTCATATATATTAGGCAAGATGTGATCGTATCTGTTAGCAATGGCAGGGGGGTTGCAAATATCATTGAGATGGATCATGCAACATTTTTTTTTTTTATCTAAAACGTTATGAAATTAGGAGTTTTATCTTAATGGTTTGTTTCTTAATGTTTGTAGTTATATTTGTTTATTGTTCGTCACACTGAAATGAGGAGAAAAGATAGATAAATAAAGAGATATAAAAGTGAATAAGTAAACTGATTAATAGACACGGCAAATAATGCAATAGATATTAAATGAGTTTCGAAACAAACTCACTGATGCAAATATCCCCCCACTCAATGTACTATACAATACACCATGCACCATACAATACACCATATAGCACAATAAATTACATACCATACAACCACACTACACAAACCACCATACGTCTAACAAACCACCATAAAACCTCACCATGGAACCCATACATGCCTTTCACACTACCATACAATGCACCATACACAGCACCATATGACACGGCCTTTAAACTCACATACAAGACACCATACCATGCACTATAACATGCACCATACAGCCGACCACACCACCAAACACAACATTCAATCCAGCCACCATAGACACACCCTACTGACACCACACATGACACCATACACCCTACCATAGAAAGCACCATAAAACCCACACCATAAAAGAAATACAGAAAAAGAAGAGAAGGAAGAAGATAATAAAATAGTTTACGTCACTATACAACTTTAATATCGATACGTAGAGACTCCTTCAAATGCAAAAAAAGTGTGTGTAGGGGGTGGGGGGAAGGGGGAGGGTTGAGGGTAAGGGAAGGGGTTAGAATGAAGGAGGGAGGGAGGGGGAGAAGGGAGAGGGAGAGGGAGAGGGGGAGAAGGGGGGAGGGAGAGGAGAGGAGGGGGAACCACGCCAGAGATAAAAGAATGTTTTCCCTTTTCCTTCTCACAATGGCGGTAGGTTTGCATTTCATTAGCCCCGTTGCCGCTCGAGAAGGAGCCAGGGCCGAGGAGTTTTTATTTCTTTAAAACAACGGCGGTGGATGGACAATTACCATTAAAACCCAAATGACCCGACGTTCTTTTGTTTTAGTCTCCCCTCGCCCTAATGCGCGCCGACTCCCGTTTTCTGCGCTGAGGGACCTTGTTATTATATGTATTTTTTTTTTGTTTTGTTTTTGTTCTACATCATCTCTCTCTCTCTATGTTGGTTATCTTTTCCTTTCTCACTCTCTGTCTCTGTCTCTCTGCATCTGTCTTTCTGTTCTCTGTCTGTTACTCTGTCTCCTTCTATTTACCCATCTGTCTAATTTTCTCTTTTCCTCCACAGTCTCTTTGCTTCGTATCTGTTTCGTAATTTTTCCCCTTCCCTTCATTAAAAATACGAAAGCGTAAATATGGAATATGTTCCACCTTAGCAAGACGAATAGATTTCGAATCTATAAAAACAATATACAAAGCTACCTTTTTAAAAGATTCATTGTATTTTTTTCTAACCAATCATATAATCATTTGCTTTATTTTATCTTTTATCATCTTAAATTATGTATTATCTATTATTGTCTTTTACACACCAAGGCAACTAACATACAAATATAATCCAACGTGCTACCTTTTTAAAAATTCATTGCATTTTTTTCCTATCCAATTATCTAATCATTTACTTTTTCATCTTTTTCTTATCTTAAATCTATCTATCTATCTATTATTGTCTCTTAACACCAAGGCAACTAACATACAAATATAATCCAACGCGCTACCTTTTTAAAAATTCATTGTATTTTTTTCTCTATCCAATCATCTAATCCTTTGTTTTTTCATCTTATATCATCTTAAATTTATCTATTTATCTATTATTGTCTTTTACACACCAAGACAACTAACATACAAATATAATCCAATGTGCTACCTTTTTAAAAATTCATTGCATTTTTTTTCTATCCAATTATCTAATCATTTACTTTTTCATCTTTTTCTCATCTTAAATTTATCTATCTATCTATTATTGTCTTTTACACACCAAGGCAACTAACATACAAATATAATCCAACACGCTACCTTTTTAAAAATTCATTGTATTTTTTTCTCTATCCAATCATTTAATCATTTGCTTTTTTATCTTTTTCTCATCTTAAATCTATCTATTTATCTATTATTGTCTTTTACACACCAAGGCAACTAACATACAAATATAATCCAATGCATGCTACCTTTTTAAAAATTCATTGTATTTTTTTTCTCTATCCAATCATTTAATCATTTGCTTTTTCATCTTAAATCTATCTATTTATCTATTATTGTCTTTTACACACCAACTAACATACAATATAATCCAACACGCTACCTTTTTAAAAATTCATTGTATTTTTTTCTCTATCCAATCACCAAATAATTAGCTTTTTCCTCTTTTATCATCCTAGATTTATCTATTTATCTATTATTGTCTTTTACACACCAACTAACATACAAATATAATCCAACACGCTACCTTTTTAAAAATTCATTGTATTTTTTTCCTATCCAATCACCAAATAATTAGCTTTTTCCTCTTTTCTCATCTTAAATCTATCTATTTATCTATTATTGTCTTTTACACACCAAGACAACTAACATACAAATATAATCCAACGTGCTACCTTTTTAAAAATTCTTTATTTTTTTCTCTATCCAATCATCTAATCCTTTTTTTTTTTTTTTTTTTTTTTTATCTTATATCCATCTTAAATTTATCTATCCAATCACCAAATAATTAGCTTTTTCCTCTTTTATCATCCTAGATTTATCTATTTATCTATTATTGTCTTTTACACACCAACTAACATACACATATAATCTAATGCATTTCTCACAGACTGAGTTCATTGCACAAAAGTCTTAATTCACTTCTCTTGTGCATTCATCCACAGAACAGAGTCAACACTCGCAGCTGTGCAGACCCACATAGCCAATACACATACACACGCACACACGTCCACATCCGCACAACAAAGGCCTTAAAACACAAATTCACACGCACATGCATACATACCACGAGGACTAAAACGACATTCAACACGCACGCGCATGCATAATCATACATACATACGGTGAGGACTAAAAGCATCTATTACACGCACCCACGCACATGCCATATGCATATCTATACACGATGGACTATAAAACGCGATTCTCACCATACACACGCACACACGTCCACATCCACACACAAAGGCTAAAACACAATTCACCGACTCACATGTCTATACATACATACACGAGGACTAAAAAACATTCACATACACACGCACACACGTCCACATCCACACACAAAGGCTAAAACACAATTCACACGCACATGCATACATACATACATACACGAGGACTAAAAAACACATTACACGCACGCACACACGTTCACATCCACAACATCAAAGGTCTCTAAAACCAACAAATTCACACCGCACATGCATCTACATTACATACTGTGCACACACGAGGACTTAAAACACATTTTACACCGCACGTCGCACATGCATATCATACATACATCATGGAGGACTAAAAACACATTCACATACACACGACACACGTTCCACATCCACACACAAGTGCCTAAAACACCCAACTTCACCCACGGCACATGTTACATATATACATGCTACACACGAAGAACTGCTTAAAAATTACATTTTCACACACGCGACGCCGCATACCATTTAATCAAGCAACATTGATTAACACGAGGACTAAAACGGCGATTCACATACAACACGCCAGCACGTTACACACCCACACAACAAAGGCCTAAATCCACATTCACATTCAAACAAGCACGCGCATACATACATTACACAAGGACTAATAAAAACACGCACACGGATACATCACATCCACACACAAAAAGCATCTTAAAGCACATCTTCACTCGACATCCCACATACATTACTATACATACACAAGGACTCTAAAACGCATCCACACATAATACTAAAAAACATACACACACACTCAAAGACTAAAACACACATGGCCTATAAAAAAAAAAAAAAACATTCACACACTCACAAGTATCTAGAATACATCATACGGCACACAACCATCAAAAATCATGCACCACACACTAGAAGACAAAAAACACACACAATACAAAAGACTTCAAACACGCACACTACAGACAAAAAAAAATATTAATCATATTTCAGACGCATCACAATACGCCCCCCACTACATAAACAAGGATCTAAAAATGACATCCCACACGGTGACTAAGAATAAAAAAAAAAAAAACATTCATCAGACACACACCACACCACTCCAAGGACTAAAACACACACACCCCGTGCTTTACATCACCAAAGACTCCCAAACCCCACGCACACAGACTAGGAAAAAAAAAAAACTCACACACACCTTATTACACACCACACTCAAAGACTAAAAACACATCACACACCCGTTTGCATACACAACAAAATTACTCCAAACCCCCCACGGCAACATCAGACTTAGAAAAAAACATTCACACACACACTCAAAGACTAAAACCACACACACACCCGTACATACACCACAGACTTCCAAACCCCCACGCACAACAGACTAGAAAAAAAACATTCTCACATCACCACACACTCAAAGACTAAATATCACACACACACCACGTTACTATACACACACAGACTCAAACCCCCACGCACACAGACTAGAAAAAAAAACTTCACACACCACACACTTCAAAACCTAAAAACACTACACACACCCGTACATACACACACCCAGACTCCAAAAAACAACTAGGAAAAAAACTTCACACACACACACACACACACTCAAAGACCTGAAAACACACACACACCCCGCTTACATACACACACAGACTCCAAACCGCCCACGCACACAGACTAGAAAAAAACATTCACACACACACTACACACACATTTCAAATGACTAAAACAACACACAACACACACACACCCCGTACGTACACATCAAAGACTCCAAACCTCCACCGCACACAGACTAGGAAAAAACTTCACACACACACACACACACTCCAAAGACTAAAACCACACACACACCCCCCGTATCTATACACCACACCAGACTCCAAACCCCCAGCACACATACTAGAAAAACATTCACACACACATACACTACACATTCAAAGACTTATAAACTACACCACTTACACCCGTTACCATACACCACAAAGACTCCAAACCCCACGCACACAAACTAGAAAAAAACTATTCACACACATACACAACACATTCAAAGACTAAAAACGGCACCACACCCCGTACGTACACACAAAGACGTCCAAACCCCCAAAAAACATTCACACACTACATACACACTCAAAGACTAAAAACACACACACACCCGTACATACACACAAAGACTCAAACCTCCACGCACACAGACTAGGAAAAAACATTCACACACACATGCACAACACACTCAAAGACTAAAACCACACACACACCGTACATACACACACAGACTCTTAAAATCGGCCTACACGCACACAGACTAAAAGAAAAAACATTCCACACACACCACACATTTCAAAGACTAAAACACTAACACACACCCTGTACATACACACACAGACTTCCAAAATCCCACACGCACACAGACTAGGAAAAAAAAAACATTCACACATACACAGCACATTCAAAGCACTAAAAACATACACACACCCCGTACGTACACACAAAAGACTCCATGAAAAACCACAAAAAAACATTCACACACAAATACACACACACACCAGCCAATCCCGTTACATACACACAAAGACTCCAAACCCCCACGCATTACAGACTAGAAAAAAACATGTCACACACAACATACACACACACTCAAGGACTTAAAACACACACACACCGTACGTAACCATCAAAGACTCCAAAATCCCCCCACGCACACAGACTAGAAAAAAATACATTCACACACAAAACACTCACAAGACTAAAACACACACATCACCCGTACGGTACACACAAAAGCGTCAAACCCCCCAAAAAACATTGCACCACACACACACACACATTCAAAGACTAAAACACACACACACCCGTACGTACACACAAAGACTCCAACCCCCCACGCACACAGACTAGAAAAAAACATTCACACACACATACACTCAAAGACTAAAACACACACACACCCGTACATACACACAAAGACTCCAAACCCCCCAAAAAACATTCACACACACACACACACGGACACACACACATTCAAAGACTAAAAACACACACACACCCCGTACGTTACACACAAAGAATCCAAACCCCCACGCACACAGACTAGAAAAAAAAAAAACAGCTCACACACACACACACACACACACACACACACACATTCAAAACTAAAAACACACACACACCCGTACATACACACACAGACTCCAAACCCCCACGCACACAGACTAGAAAAAAAACATTCACACACACACACACTCAAAGACTAAAACACACACACACCCGTACATACACACAAAGACTCCAACCCCCACGCACCACAGATAGAACAACACACACACACACACACACACTCAAAGACTAAAACACACACACACCCGTACATACACACAAAGACTCCAAACCCCCACGCACACAGACTAGAAAAAAACATTCACACACACACACACACATTCAAAGACTAAAAACACACACACACCCGTACATACACACAAAGACTCCAAACCCCCACGCACACAGACTAGAAACACACACACACACACACACACACTTCAAAGACTAAAACACACACACACCCGTACATACACATCAAAACTCCAAACCCCTACGCACACAGACTAGAAACCACACAACACACACCACACAACACCACCATCACACACACTCAAAGACTAAAACACACACACACCGTACTATACACCACAAAGACCTCCAAACCCCCCGCACACAGACTAGAAACACCACACACACACACACACACACACACACACATTCAAAAGACTAAAAAACACACACACACCCGTACATACACACAAAGACTCCAAACCCCCACGCACACAGACTAGAAACACACACAACACACACACACACACACACACACACTCAAAGACTAAAACACACACACACCCGTACATACACACAAAGACTCCAAAACCCAAAAAACATTCCACACACCACATACACTACAAGACTATCACAGCATCAACACGTAACACAACAGTACCACAAACTATTCACACCAAGTTCCAACAAAAAACCTCACCTACATAGACAAAGACTAACACCCGACACAAAGAACGCACACAAAAAAGATTCCACCAACCCCAGAAGAACTTAAACAACCCACAACACCACTCAACAGACACACACCACACACACATACACACACACACCCGTACATACACACAAAGACTCCAAACCCCACCCAAAGCCACAGACTAGAAACACACAACACCACACACACCAACACAAAGACACCACCACATACACCACACCACCCACGCACACACACACCGCAATCACCCAAGCACAACTCTCCATAAAGGCAGTGAAGGAAGATCAAACAGTCGTTAATATGACGGTAACAATTAATAGCCGCTCATTTGGCGTCTACAGAAGGAGGACCGCTTTTTTTCCCTTTTTTTTGGGGAGCTTTTGACAGAGTGAATATCGTAGCGAATGTTCACAAAGCGTGGTGGCGGAAATGGCTTGCGCACACTTCAAAAGGCTTGAGCTCAGAGCTTTCGATCATTTTTTTTTCGTTGTTTTTTTGTTTTCTTTGGTTGTTCGTTTTCTTTTTTCGTTTTATTGTGATTGTTTTTTTTTTCTTGGTTGATTTTCGTTTTTCTTTTTTTTTTTTTGTGATTTTTTTTTTCTTATTCTATCTTGTCTTCTTTGCTTTGTTTTCGGTTATTCTGTTTCTATCGTTTTATTTTTCCTCCTCTCACTCTCCTCCTCCTCCTCCTCCTCCTGACTCATTTTCCCTTCCTCTTCCTCTTTCTTCTCCTTCCTTCTCCTCTTTCCTTCCCTCCCATCCTTTCGTCAATAGACAGAAACAGTATCAAAATTGAGCGGTATTTAGGCAGCATTATCAAGTTGCCTCCGATTCTGGTTCGAGTCCGCGCCATTTTGCAACGTCACGCGAGCAAACCGAGTTGGGATACGAGCGTAATTCAGTAATTTTCGCATTTATACATATTTGATTATGATTACAATCGTAAAATTGATCGTTTTTTAATGTTCTTTACATACTGGTTTATATCCCACTGGATTTAGATACAGTTTTACCGTGAATATCGCTTTATTTTTTTGTAAACAATAGGCGATTGTGTTTTGTTTTTTTCACGCAAGTCCGCCCGCCGTAACAGATGCTCCAGAAACGAGTCTAATTCTTACCATATGGATCCCAAACCCGATTTTTATCCTCCTTTATCCATCTCCATCGATCTCCCAGATAGGCCAACGGGAATAAAAGATAAAACAGATGAAAGAAGAAAAAAGGGAGAACAGAAAGAGCGTACCAGAGATGCGAAAATGAATATGGGAAAGAGTGGAGAGCCCATCGACACCATTTTAAAAACACGAGACTCTTTTGAACCTTTTGCACCCGGCTGATTGTGCCGAGAAGATGAGGGAACAACAGCTTGAACAATGATGCTTCTGTTGCATTTCAACATGGCCACGCGCCTCCCTCAACACCCCCCCCCCCGCCTCTACACTCTATGATAACACTGAAGAGTTGGGAGAGGGGAGAGGGGGAGGGAAAGAAGGGAATGGGGAGACAGAGAGAAGGAAGAGAGGGGAGAGAGGGAGAGAGGGGAAGGAAGGGGAGATAGGGAGAAAGGAATGGAGAGAGAGAGGGAGAGTGGAGAGTGAGAGAGGGGTGGGAGAGGAAGGGGAGATAGTGAGAAAGGAATGGTGGGAGAGGGAGAGGGGGGGGGAGTGAAAGAAGGGAATGGGAAGAGAGAGGGAGAAAGGGGATGAGAGAAGGGCGGAGAGAGGGGAAGAGAGGGAGAGAGGGGAGAGAGAGGAAGGGGAGATAGGGAGAAAGAATGGAGAGACAGAGAGAGAGAGGGAAAGGGGAGAAAGGGAGAGAGGGGAAAGAAGGGAATGGGGAGAGAGAGGAAAGCAGATGGGAAGGGAATGGGAGAGAGAGGAGAGGGCAGAGGAAGAGGGGAAAGGGAATGGGGAGAGAGAGGGAGAGGGGAGAGGAGAGAGAGGGAAGAGGGGAAAGGGAATGGAGAGAAGAATGAAGGTAAAAGGGAAAGGAGGGAGTGGGGAAAAGGGAGAGGGAAGAGAGAAAGGAAGAGAAAAGGGAAAAAGATAGTGGCGAAGGGGGAGGGGAAAGTGAAAGAGGGAAAGTGGTGAGAAGAGGGGAGAGTGGGGAGAAGGGAGAGAGGGGAAAGAGCAAAGAGGAAGAAGAGAGGAGAGGGCAAAAGAAGGGAATAGGGGAAACGGGGAAGAAGGGAAGGGGGAGAAAAGGGGAGGGAGAGAGAGAGAAAGAGAGGGGAAAAAAGCAGAAAGGAAGAAGAGAGGAAAGGACAAAAGAAGGGAATAGGAAAACGGGGAAGGGGGAAAGGGGAGAAAGGGAGAAGAGAGAGAGAGAGAGAGAAAGAGAGGGGAAAAGCAGAGAGGAAGAAGAAGAGAGGAAAGGAAAAAGAAGGGAATAGGGGGAACGGGAAGGAGGGAAAGGGAGAAAAGAGAAAGAGAGAAGAGAGGGGAAAAGCACAGGAAAGAAGAGAGGAAAGGATAAAAGAAGGGAATAGAAGAACGGGTAAGAAGGGAAAGGGGAGAAAAGGGGAGGGAAGGGAGATAAAGAGAAGGGAAAGACAGAGAGGAAGAAGAGAGGAGAGGATAAAAGAAGAGAATGGGGGAAACGGGGAAAGGGAGGGAGAAGAGAGAGAGAGAGAGAGAGAGAGAGAGAGAGAGAGAGAGAGAGAGAGAGGAGAGAGAGAGAGAGAGAGAGAGAGAGAGAGAGAGAGAAGAGAAAGAGCAGAGAGAAGGAAGAAGAGAGGTGAGGGCAAAAGAATGAAAGGAGAAATGGGGAAAGGGGAGAAAAGGAAGAGAGAGAGAAGGGGGGGGGGGAGACCCTGTACTCCCATCGACGCCGTGATGAAGAGGCGATACTTTTCAAACCTCGTCCGTCTTTGTTCTTCTCTCTCTCTCCCTTTATCATCCTCTCTATCTCTCTCTTTCTCTCTCTCTTCCCTCCCCTTCACATTACGGCGAGCGACCGCACAATACATCCCGAAAAAACATCTCTCGCCGATTCTTACATTTTCATTATTCCATCTATCGCGATCTATTGAATTAATAAACGGTTTGATAAGCTTTATTGTCTGTGAAGAGCCGTTCTATAGGGAGGAGGAGGCTTATTCTTTTTGTTTAAGCATCGCGAAGTATCTATGTGATAGGATTCGATCGCTTATTGTTTATGTTCTCGTTGGAGTTTATGATTTTTATCGGGTTCGATCCTACAACTGGGAGCAGCTGGGGGTTTTATTATCATTTTTGTGTCTTAACTCGTGTATAAAAATTGTATTAGTTTATCGGATGTGCTTTGAGAAATATCTATTATGTATATTTATCACTGAATGATGATAACACTCAATTCTTTTAAGGACAATGACGATAAGTTATACAATCGATTTTAATTTCATATTCGGAAATGTATGAATAAACGCGATGGTTAAATGGATAAATGATTTCTAATACTTTTAAGAATCTAAAATCCATTTAAGAATACCGTCAAAGTCAGGTAAAAAAAATATTTTAAAAAGTCACCGATGTCTTGCAGTCACTTTTATATCCACAGGTGTGTGTTGAGATCAAGCAAGATAATCTGCGTTATCCATACAGGTACTTTTCTCTCCCCTTGACCTACCTTTGACCTAACACTGATACAAGCCGGGGTCAAGTGACAAGGGAGGGAGGGGAGAGGGGTGGTACAGGGGGAAGGGGGGGGGAGGAGAAGGATAGAGGAGATCGAGCTAAACTTCCCCCCCCCCCCCCCCCCCACCCCCCCCCTCGAGCTAGGTCACCTAGATTGGATTAGACACGTGTTTTCCCCGAGTTCGGCCGCGACCCCTCGACGCCCCTCCCTACCCTCCCTCCCCCGCCGCCCGACAATGGCCTCGCCCACTCTCGAACCGCCGCCGCCACCTCACATAATGGACAAAACCTACACGGTCGGATAATCTGATGCGCCAATAATTGAGGAGGAGGTTTCGAAGGCTGGCAGAAAGGTTAGCGAGCAAGAAAAGGTGTGAAAGGAGGGAGATAATCTGTGTTTTTTCACGTGGCAGGTGTGAAGGCTTTTGGAGTCAAGGCGGAGAGATCTCTTGACAGCTGAGCTACCTTAATTAGACATAGGCCTACAATAGATAACTCGCAGAGGTGGGTT
>NW_020869856.1:65899-73399 GCF_003789085.1 Penaeus vannamei
TGTTAAAGATAAGTAAAAAAAAGAGGAGGAGGTGGAGGAGGAGGAGGAGGAGGAGGAGAAGGAAGAGATAGAGAATAAAAAATAAGTAAAGTTAAGATAAGTAAAAAAATAAGGTAATGATAATAACAGAAAAATAACAATTTGGAACCTGAAGAGAAATAAAAGTCAAGAATTCCACAAGATGTATATTAACTTTTCGATTTTATATTTTTCAAGTTGTTTAGAGGTGTGGTTTTGGGGATGTTAATTCCGTATTTTTTTTTTTTTATTCAATTTATTATTTAATTTATTATTTTTATTTATTTTTTTTATTTTTTATTCCGTATTTTTTTTATTTTTTATTTTATATTTTTGTATTTTTGTTTTGTATTTTTTTTTCATTCGTATAAGTGTATGTCTGTCATCGGTTTTTCTTTAAATGTTCTTCTCTGCCTCTCTTATATTATTTTATGTATTTTTTTAAAATATTATTTTATTGTCTCTGTATATTTGTATGTCTGTGTCTGTCTGTCTGTCTGTATCTCTTTCTCTCTCTCTCTCTCTTCTCTTCTCTCTTCTCTTCTCTCCTCTCTCTCTCTCTCTCTCTCTCTCTCTCTCTCTCTCTCTCTCTCTCTCTCTCTCTCTCTCTCTCTCTCTCTCTCTCTCTCTCTCTCTCTCTTCTCTCCTCCTCTTGTCTCTCTCTCTCTCTCTCTCTCTCTTTCTTTTCTTTCTTTCTGTCCTCTTCTCTCTCTTTCAACGAAGATAAGAATGAAAGAGAAGACAATACGTTTAGATACGAGGGAGGGGGAGGGGGAGGAGGAGGGGTTGGGGAGGAGGAGGAGGGGGAGGAGGGGGGGCGTGGCTTCCCATCATGAGGTGGGCGTTTCCATCACTCTTTAATCTTGTCCTCAAACATACCCAAGTCCTCCTCTCATCTCTTGTGTTGCTTCTTCTTTTTCTTTCCCCTTTTTTCTCTCCCCTCTTCTTTTTCGTCTTTTTTTTATTCCTTCCTTCTCTTTCTTCTTTTTCCTTCCTTCTCCTCTTTCTCTCCTCTCTTCTTTCTCCATCTCTTTTCCTCCTCCTCCTCCTCTTTACAAAACGCATCTCCACGCATCTCGCTCCTCCTCCTCTTCTTCCTCGTTCCTCCTCCTCCTGCCTTCTTCCTCCAACCGTCCAACACTCCACCTCCACTTCTGCCACCTCCCTCCTGCCTCTGATCTCCCCCTCACACCTCCACCTCCATCTCCACCTCCTCCTCTCTCTCTCCCCTCCTCCACTACCTCCTCCTCCTCCCCTCCACCTCCACGCTCTGCCAGACACCACACCTCCACCCTCCACCTTCCACTCCACCCTCACGTCCCCTGCTCCTATGCCTCCTCCTCCTCCACCTCCGACCTCCACCTCCTCATCGCGCACTTTGCCTCACCTCCACCTCCACCTCCCTCATCCCCTCGCCGCTCCACCTCCCCACCTCACCTCCACTCTCCACCTCCACCGATCGGCTCCTCCTCTTCCTCCTCCACCTCCACCTCCAACCTCCAACTTCCGCACCTCCACGCTCCACCTCCTCCATCCTCCTGCCCTCTCCCTCCTCTCCCCTCCCTCCTCCAACCTCCTCTCTCCTGTCCTCCACCACCACCACACTCCACCTCCCCTCCAACCTCCACCTCCACCTCCACCTCCAACCTCCTCACTCCCCTCCCCCTCCTCCACCCTCCTCCACCTCCTCCTCCTCCTCCACCTCCACCTCCCTCCTTCCACCAGCACCACCACCTCCACGCTCGCACCTCGCACCTCCACCTCCACCTCCTGCACCTTCAACTCTCCCTCCCACTTCCACCTCCGCCCCCCTCCTCACTTCCTCCCCCTCCTCCTCGCCTCCCTCTGCCTCCTTCCTCTCCCCCTCCTCCTCGCCTCCCCTTTCCACCTCCTCCTCCCTCCGTCCACCTTTAATCCTTGTCCTCAACCCATGGCGCGGATGCAACGCTGGACCAACATTGTTACAACACGCCCATCATATGACAATCCCACCGGCCGCTCGCCTGCCCTCTCCCCGCCCCATTCTCAACCTCCCGGCCACCCTGCCTTTCCTCCGGCCGCTCAAACCCCGCCCCCTGCCTGCCCTCGCCTCACCCTAGCGCACCCCTGCCTCCGAACCGCCCTGCAACACCCCTGGCCTCCTGCCTCCCCGCCCTCAACCGCCCACCTCCTGCCTCCCCGCCTCCTGCCTCCCGCACCTCACCCCCCACCCCCCTGCCTCCCTCTCCTCCAACCCCTCCGCGACCTCCTGCCCTCCCCCCCTCACCCCCGCCCTGCCTCCCGCCCTTTCACCCCCACACACCCTGCTCCCCGCCCTCACCCCCCGCCACACGCCTGCCTCCCCGCCCTCACCCCCGACGCCCCCGCCAGCCCCTCCCCCTCCCTTCCCCTTTCTTCTTCGTGCTCACCTTGAGGAAGAGGGAGTGAGGGGAGAGGAGGGAGGAGAGGGGAGGAGGAGAGGAGGGGAAGGAGGAAAGAGGAGGACGAGGAGAAGAAGATGGAGGAAGAGGAGGAAGGAAAGAGAGGAGAGGAGGAGGAAGAAGAGAAGAAGAAGGAGGAGGAAGAAAGAAGAGGAAAAGAAAAGAGAAGAAGAAGAGAAGAAAGAACGAAGAAGAAGAAGAAGAAAAAAAGGAGGAGGAAGAGGAAGATGAGGAATAAGAGAGAAGGAGAAAGAAGAGGAGGAGTAAGAGGAAATAAGAGAGGAGGAGGAAGTAGAGGAAGAAGAATAAAGGAGAATTAAAGAAAAGAAAGAAGGAGGAATTTAAGGGACAGGGAAGAGGCGGAAGAGGTGGAAAAGGAAAGAAAAGAAAATGGAAAGAAGAAGGAAAAGAGGTGAAGAAAAGATGAAGAAGTAAAATAAAGAGACGAAAAGGAGAAGAGAAAAGTGCGAAATAGTAGATAAAACATGAAGAACAAGCGAAGTAAAAGAGAGAAGAGAGAGAAGAGAATAGAAAAGCTAAGAGAAGAAGAAAGAGGAAAAACAAGAGACAGAAATAAATGACAGGTAATTTGTTTATAAGTTGATATTGCACGCTTACAATGACAGAGAATTTGATCGTATGACACCGAGACTCTGCCAATTAAAGTGGCCCATTCTTCAATGCAATATAAATTATGTATATTTGAGTAAGAGGAAGAGGAATAAGGATAATAATGATAATGATGATGATGTTGATGAATGATAATGATAATGATGTAATGATAATGATAATGCTAATGATAATGATAATGCTAATGATATGATAATGATAATGATAATGATAATGATAAATATATGATAATGATAGGATCATGATATGATAATGATAATGATAATGATAATAATATAATAATATAATAATAATTATAAATAATAATAATCATAATTAATGATAATAATGATAATATAATAATGATAATAATAATAATAATATAATAATAATAATAATATAATAATAATAATAATAATAATAATATTAATAATAATTAATAATAATTAATAATAATGATATAATAATAATAATAAAGACAATGAAGAAGAAGAAGAAGAGAAAGGAGGAGGCGGAGGAGAAGGAGGAGGAGGAGAAGGAAAGAAGAGAGAAGAAGGAGAAGAAAGAAGAAGAAGAAGAAGAAGAAAAAGAAGAGGAAGGAGAAAGGAAGGGGAGGAGGGAAGAGGAGGGGGAGAGAGAGTAAGAGAGAGAGAGAGGAGAAAGAGAGAGAGACCAGTGGAGAGAGAGAGAGAGAGAGATGAGAGACGAGAGAGAGAGAGAGAGAGAGACAGATTCCAGATCCAGACAGACAGATACGGACAGACAAAAACACAGACAGACAGGACCCACAGCGACATCCAAATCCATCATCCCGCAACCACAACAAACACTAGACCCCCCCCCCCCCCAAAAAAAAAAAAAAAAGAATGAGAGAGAAAAAAAAGGAAAGAACCGTATTTATCAAAAACAGCACATTATATGGATGTGCATTTTAAAAGCCACGCAATAGGTTTAAACCATAACGACAAACCCATTTTTTCTAGCTAACAACCTACAACCGCAACATAATTACACGCAATTAAATCGGGTGTTGAAAACTCTCAACATTATATTGTGATTCCATTTTTATGTTTGGTATAAATGAAGTTTTTAGTGTTGGGAGGGTTAGTAATTTAAACAATATGTCGTTTTCACTTGAAAGAGAGAGGAGAGAGAGAGAGGAGAGGAGAGAGGAGAGAGAGAATGAGAGAGAGAGGAAAGGAAGAGAGAAGAGCGCGAGTAGAGAGAGAGAGAGGAGAGTAGATAAAATAGACAAATAGACAATAGACAGATATTCACATAAGACAGACTATTCCACATAGAGACAAGACAGAACAGACAATAGATCGATTTCTCTATGCTATTAGTTGGATTATAGAATAGTGAAAAGATAGACAGATAGGAAAGAAGATAAGATCGATTAGTTAGATAGATAGACAGATAACATAAATTAGATAGTATAGTGGAATAGATTAGATAGATTGGATGAGATATAGATGATAGATAGATGGATAGTATTAGATATAGATTTAGGAGGGAATAGATAGATAGACAGACGAGAAAGATAGATAAATAGGCTAGACGACAGATAGAAATTATATAGATTTACTTGAATAGCAAATAGCAATTTAAGCAATAGAGAGAGAGAGAGGAGAGAGAGAGGAGAGAGGAGAGGAGAGAGAGGAGAGAGAGAGACCGAGGGAGAATGAGAGTGAGAGAGTAGAGAGAGAGAGAGAGAGAGAAGAGACGGAGAGGAGAAGAGAGAGAGAGAGGGGAGAGAGGAGAGATGAGAGAGAGAGAAGAGAGAGAGAGAGAGAGAGAACCACTCTGCTCACTTCCAGTTTCCTCCAATAACAACACATAGAACGATCACACTAAAATGGGCTAATAGCAACNGACATGGGTTATGTACACTCACTCACTCTCCTCTTCTGTCTGTCTGTCTGTCTCTCTCTCTGTCTCGGTCTGTGTCTCTGTCTGTCTGTCTGTCTGTCTCCTCTCTCTCTCTCTCTCTCTTCTCTCTCTCTCTCTCTCTCTCTCTCTCTCTCTCTCTCTCTCTCTCTCTCTTCTCTCTCTCCTCTCTCTCTCTCTCTCTCTCTCTCTCTCTCTCTCTCTCTCTCCTCCTCTCTCTCTCTCTCTCTCTTTCATTCCGGTCCCAATAATTAGCACCATAAGTAGATGCACACTTAATCAAACCTCCGAAATGGAAATACAAAAAGAAGAAGAAAAAAAGAGAGAGAGAAAAAAAAGAAGAACAGAGAAAGAAAAAAAAGAAGAAGAAAAAAGTGACAAAAAAAAGAAAAAAAAAAAAAAACACCCGAAAATAATTATTCAAAATTAAATTGAATTTCCAAAATTCATATCTTGACGAAATAAATACATACATTTTAAAGAAATTTATAAACATGAATATAAATAGATAGATGGAGGGTGTGAACATTTGCGAAAGGGAGTGGAAAGGAAGGGAGATTAAACTAAGGGTTGATTAAGTTAATTAACAAAATATCGGAAAATTAATCAAGATGATGATAACTTAATATATATAGACAGATAGAAGCACAAAACACAAAACAAAAATAGGAATAAAAGGAAGTAAACAACAAAATAATGAAAATTATAGAAAGAAGAAGAAGAGAATGAAATTAATTAACGAGAAATCAAATAATTAATTGAAATAATGCAACTTGATATATAGTGGCAAAATAGAGGAACAAAACAAACAAACAATAAAATAATGAAAATATAGGAATAAAAGACATAAATAATATAGAAATATAGAAGCAAGAATAAAGCAAAACATAAGATAATGAAAATGCATAAATAAGAAGGAAAACAACAACAAATAAATGAAACATGAAATATAGAAATGAAAACAAGGAACATACTAAAAAAAAAATAATAATAATAACGAAGCATAAATGAAAGAAACAGTAGACTAATTATAGGAACATAGGAATAGGAAGAAATGAAGCAAATAATAGAAAGAATATGGAAAAACAAATAAAAACTAAAAAAACATAGATCTAATCAAGACAAACAACTAACAAAAAAAAGAAATAGTAACAAGTAAACCAAAAAAAATGAAAGAATAGAAACCTAACCAAAAACAAAACAAAACACATCGAAATAGTAACAAAAATCATGAAAATTTAATTAAAAAAAAACATGAAATAATACAAAAAAGAGAAAATAATAAATAAGAAATAAAAAATGACAATATTGGGAAAAAATAGATAAAACATCAAATTTAAACACATACACACACACACACACACACAACACACACACACACACACACGCACACACACACACACACACACACACACACACACACACACACACACACACACACGCACACATACACACACACACACACACACACACACACACACACACTCTAAACAAATAGATAGTTAGATAGATAAATAGATAGAAAAAAATATATATGACGCGGCGAGTTGTACCGAAACAGCGACCTTTTGTCAAATAGAAAATATAAACAATTTATTCCGGCGTCACGTGACTTAAGAGGCAATGCCAATTTTCCAGCGTGGATTAAAATGGTGAACGGAACAGGGGGGGGGGGTTCGTTGGGTTTGGGGGAGTAAGGTGGGAGGGAGGAGGAGGGGGGGGTTGGGGAGGGGGGAGTAGGGGGGGAGTAAGGTGGGGGATGGGAAGGGGGGAGGGAGAGGAGGGGGTGGGATTCGTTGGGGTTTGGGGGGTGGGGGAAGTAGGGGGGAGGAGGAGGAAGGAAGGCGTGGGAGGGAGGAGGAGAGGGAGGGAGTGGGATTCGTTGGGGTTTGGGTGGGGAGGAGTAGGGTGGGGGAAGTAGGGGGGTGGGGGAGGAAGGGAGGCGTGGGAGGGAGGAGGAAGGAGGGGAGGGGATTCGTTGGGTTTGGGGGGTGGGGGAAAGTAGGGGGTGAGGAAGGAGTGCGTGGGAGGGAGGAGGAGGAGGAGAGGGGGATTCGTTGGGGTTTGGGGGGGTGGGGGAAGTAGGGGGTGAGGAAGGAGGGCGGGGGGGGGGGGAGGAGGAGGAGGAGGGGGGGATTCGTTGGGGTTTGGGGGGGGTGGGGGAAGTAGGGGGGGGAGAGTAAGGTGGGAGGGTGGGAATTGGGGGAGGAGAGGGAAGGGTGGGATTCGTTGGGGTTTGGGGTGGGGTGGGGGGAGGCAGTAGGGAGGGAGAGTAAGGTGAGGGGGATGGGAATGGGGGAGGGAGAGGGGAGGGGGAGGGGATTCGTTGGGGTTTGGGGGGTGGGGGAAGTATGGGGGGGGAGAGTAAGGTGGGGGGGATGGGAAGGGGGAGGGAGAGGGAGGGTGGGAATGGGGAGGGGGGAGGGAGGGGGTTGGGATTGTTGGGGGGGGTAGGAGGGCGGGAGGGGGAGGAGGGGGATGGGTAAGATGGAGTGAGAGGGGTGAGGATATGGGTGGAGTGGAGGGAGGGGGGAGGAAAGGATGGGGGAAGGGGTGGGCAAGG
>NW_020869856.1:87464-107464 GCF_003789085.1 Penaeus vannamei
CAAAGAGTGTCGCGTTTCTCTCATCGACTTCAAGAAAAAACGCAGAAAAACAAATGAAGATCAAGAGACATCCGATGTTCATCACCGAAGTTCACGAAAGAAGGAAGAGAAAAGAACAAAAAAAGAAAAAAAAAAAAAAAAAGTAAAAAAAAAAGGAAAAAAATTCGTTTGGAACATCACACTTTCAACCCCCTCCCCCCTCCCCAAAAAAAAATATATATCAACATAACTTTACGATACCTCTTTCCCTTCCTTTAAAAAAAGGAAACACCCGAATAAGAACGAAAAGAAAGACAGAGAGAGAGAGAGAGAGAAGGAAGACAAAAAAAAAAAAAAAAAAAAAAAAAAAAAATCAGTGTTGACAGAAGTTCATTATCCCACCAAGTAATGTTTTAGATAAATAGAAAAAACTTTTAATTAATCTCCCTGCTCTTTCCTCCATCTGACATTCCAGCCTCTTCTCTCTTCCACCCGCGGCGATGGAATAATAAATTTATATCCACTTGTCTTAGGAGGTTTAATGAAATAATATGTATTCTCTTTCACAAAAGGGAGAGGAGAGAGTCAGTACTATGGAGAAGCTCAATTGTTCCTGAAGAACTTCGAGGGGGGACTTCTCTATTTTTTTTTTTTTTTTTTTGTGGTGGTGGTGGGAGGATTTTGGCTCTTTTTTTTTTTCATTTTTTCATCCACATTCCAGGGAGCATTTTTCATCCACATTCCCGAGAATTTTATCCACATTCGCAAAGGCATTTTCATCCAATTCCAAGAGCATTTTCATCCACATTTTCAACGTGTCCCTCGTGGGCGCGTCTATTTTTTTTAAATTCGCGACATTTTCATTCCACATTCCGAAGCATTTTCATCCAACATTCCAGGCATTTTCATCCACATTCCAGAGAGCATTTTCATCCACATTCCAAGAGAGCATTTTCCATTCACATCCAGAGAGCATGTTTCACCACATCCGAGAGCATTTTCATCCAGCATTCCGAGAGCATTTTCATCCACATTTCCGAGAGCGCATTTTTCATTCACATTGAGAGGAGAATTCCCGCAGAGTCATTTCATCCACATGCAAGAGCATTTTATCACATTGCAGAGCATTCATCACATGCGAGAGCATTTCATTCACATTGCGAGAGGCATTTCATCCACATTTTCATCCACATTGCAGAGAGCATTTTCATCCACTTGGAGAGCATTTTCCATCCACATTGCGAGAGCATTTTCATCCACATTGCGAGAGCATTTTCATCACATTCAGACATTGTCATCCACATGCGAGAGCATTTTCATTCACATTGCGAGAGCATTTTCATCCAATTGCGAGAGCAGCATTTTCATTCACATTGCGAGAGCATTTCATCACATGCGAGAGCATTTTATCACATTGCGAGAGGCTTTATTTACATCCCGAGAGCATTTTCATCACATTGCGAGAAATTTTCATTCCAATGCGAGAGCATTTTCATTCACATCCGAGAGCATTTTCATCCACATTCGAGAGCATTTCACCACATTGCGAGAGCATTTCTTCACATTGCCAGAGCATTTCATCACTTCGAGAGCATTTTCATCCATCCACATCACTCCGAGAGCATTTTCATCCACATTGCGAGAGCATTTTCATTCACATTGCCACATTGGAGAGCATTTCATCCACATTCCAGACATTTTCACCACATTCCGAGAGCATTTCATCCACATTGCAGAGAGCATTTTCATCCACATTTAAGAGAGCATTTTCATCACATTGCGAGAGCATTTCATCCCATTCCGAGAGCATTTTCATCCACATTTGCAGAGAGCATTTTCATCACATTGCGGAGCATTTTCACAATTGCGAGAGCATTTTCATTCACATTGCGAAGAGCATTTTCATCACATTCCGAGAGCATTTTCATCACTCGAGAGCATTTTCATTCCACATTGCGAGGCATTTTCAATTCACATTGCGAGAGCATTTCACCAATTCGAGAGCATTTTTCATCCACATTCCGAGAGCATTTTCATCCACATTCCGTGAGCATTTTCATCCACATTCCGAGAGATTTTCATCCCATTCAGAGAGCTTCATCCACATTGAGAGAGCATTTTCATCACATTGCGAGATTTTCATCCACATCCGAGAGCATTTTCATCCACATTGCAGAGAGCATTCATTTCATCACATTTGCAAGAGCATTTCATCCACATTCCGAGAGCATTTCCATCCACATTCCGAGAGCATTTCCATCCACATTCGAGAGCATTTTCATCCCACATTCGCGAGCATTTCCATCCACATTCCGAGAGCATTCCATCCACATTCCGAGATTCCGAGAGCATTTTCATCCACATTCCAGAGAGCATTTCCATCCACATTCCGAGAGCATTTTCCAATTCCGAGAGCCATCCAATTCCAGAGAGCATTTTCATCCACATTCCGAGAGAGCATTTTCATCCACATTCCAGAGAGCATTTCATCCACCATTCCGAGAGCATTTTCGTCCCATTCCGAGAGCATTTTCATCCACATCCAGAGAGCATTTTCATCCACACCGAGAGCATTTTCATCCACATTCAGAGAGCATTTTCATCCACATTCCGAGAGCATTTTTCATCACATCAAGAGCATTTTCATCCACATTCCGAGAGCATTTTCATCCACATTCCGAGAGCATTTTCATTCCACATTCCAAGAGCATTTTCATCCACATTCCGAGAGCATTTTCACATCCAGCATTCACATTCCAGAGAGCATTTTCATCCACATTCCAGAGAGCATTTCATCCACATTCCAGAGAGCATTTTCATCCAATTCCGGAGCATTTTCATCCACATCCGAGAGCATTTTCATCCACATTCAAGAGCATTTTCATCCACATTCTGAGAGCATTTTCATCCACATTCCGAGAGGCATTTTCATCACATTCCGAGAGCATTTCATCCTCATTCCGAGAGCATTTCATCCACATTCCAGAAAGCATTTTTCATCCACTTTCCAGAGAGCTTTCATCCACATTCCAGAGGCATTTTTTCCAGCATTCACAAGAGAGCATTTTCATCCACATTCAGAGAGCATTTTTCATCCCACATTCCAGAGAGCATTTTCATCCACGATTCCAGAGAGCATTTCATCACATTCCAGAGAGCATTTTCATCCACATCCGAGAGGCATTTTCATCCCATTCCGAGAGCATTTTCATCCACATTCCGAGAGCATTTTCATCCACATTCCGAGCATTTTCATCCACATTCCGAAGAGCTTTCATCCAATCCGAGACATTTTCATCCACATTCGAGAGCATTTTCATCCACAGAGAGAGCATTTTCATGCCACATTGCGGAGAGCATTTTCATCCACATTCCAGGAGAGCATTTTCATTCCACATTCCAGAAGCATTTTCATCCACATTCCGAGAGCATTTCATCCCATTCGCGAGAGCATTTTCATCCACATTTCCGAGAGCATTTTCATCCACATTTCCGAGAGCCATTTTCATCCACAATTCCGAGAGCATTTTTCATCCACATTCCGAGAGCATTTCATCCACATTCCGAGAGCATTTTCATCCACATTCCAGAGCATTTCATCCACATTCCAGAGCATTTTCATCCACATTGCGAGAGCTTTTCATCCACATTCCGAGAGCATTTTCATCCACATTCCGAGACATTTTTCATCCACATTCGAGAGCATTTTTCCACCATTCGAGAGCATTTCATCCACATTCGAGAGCATTTTCATCCACATTTGAGAGCATTTTCATCCACATTCCGAGAGCATTTTCATCCACATTGCGAGAGCATTTTCATCCACATTCCAGAGAGCATTTTCATCCACATTCCGAGAGCATTTTTTCATCCACAATTCCGTGAGCATTTTCATCCACATTCCGAGAGCATTTTTCATTCCACATTGCGAGAGCATTTTCATCCAGCATTCCGAGAGCATTTTTCATCCACATTGCGAGAGCATTTCATTCCACATCACATTTTCCAGCAGAGAGCATTTTTCATTTCCAGCATCCACATTCCGAGAGCATTTTCATTGAGAGCATCCACATTCCGAGAGAGCATTTTCATCCACATCCCACATCCACATTCCAGAGAGCATTTTCATCCACATTCCCGAGCATTTTCATTCACACAGAGATTCCAGAGAGCATTTTCATCCACATTCCGAGAGCAATTCATCCACATTCCGAGAGCATTTCATCCACATTCCGAGCATCCAGAGAGCATTTCATCCACATTTTTCATCCACATTTCGTTATCCGTTTTTTTTTTTTTTGGGGGGGAGGTATAGTGGAGGATTGCTTTTGTCGATTTTCTATCCACATTCCATCAGCGTCTTATCCACATCCACCTCATCCACTTTAGCGCAATCTATGACCGTCTAATCCGCATCCACTTTTTAATCTGATCAAGGATTTTGTCTTATCCACTTCCTATCCACATTCAACATCCTATCCATATTCCTGTCTCTACTTTTTTTGTTGCAGTTATGGTCGCGGTCTTTAAAATCCATTTGCTATCCACATCCTACCAAGACCCTATCCACATCCCTTTTGTAACGAAGGCCTTATCCATTATTCTATCCACATTTTCTCAACGTCCAATCCTTCTCTATCCACTCTCTATCGCGAGAGGTTTTGCTTATCCTTTTTTTCTGAATTCTGTCTATCCACTTCTATATTTTCTAGGTTGTGTTCGAGAATAGTACTTATCCACATCGAATTCTCATGATAAATATCCACTTCTGAATTATTCTAGATTGCCTTAGAGTTCCTATCCACTTCATATCCACTCTCATAGAAGACTTACGTAGTGGCCTTTATTCATCCACATCCTATGTACATCCACATCTTGTCCATGTTATATCCACATTATCTCCATCCACATTCTCATGGCGTGAGGATGTGTTCGAGCGTTTGCTATCTATATTTAATTACCATTTTATCCACATTCGATTTCCATCCTATCCACATCCTATTCCCACTCTATTTGCAATCTATTCACATCCTATCTACTGTCTATCTATATCCTACCCATATTCTATCCACTTCCGAACATCATTTTCTCCATATCCTACCTACAATTTATCCACATCCTATCCATTTCCTAACAGGATTCTATCCACTTCCAGTCTACAGTTTATCCATATCGTATCCAAACACATTCTAGCCACATCCAATACCCATCCAATTTGTATTCTATCCACATCTAATCTGCATTCCATCCACATCCAATCCACATTCTATCCACATCCAATCCGCATTCTATCCACATCCAATCAGGCATCCAATCCGCATTCATCACATCCAATCCGCATTCTATCATATATTCACATCCAATCCGCATTCTATCCACATCCAATCGGATCAATCGCATTCTATCCACATCCAATCAATCCAATCCATTCTATCCAACATCCAATCCGCATTTCTATCCAATCCAATCCCGCATTAATCCACATCATTCTATCCACATCAATCCACATCCAATCGCATCATCCACATCCAGATCCACATCCATCGCACTATCCAATCCCACATCCAATCCGCATCAATCCACATCCAACGCATTCATCCACATCCAATTCCGCATTCTATCCACATCCATCCGCGCAATCGCACATCCACAATCCAATCCAATTCCGCTCATCCACATCCAATCCGCATTCTATCCACATCCAATCCGCATCCAATCCACATCCAATCCACATCATCCCACATCCAATCCGCCCATCTAATCCACATCCAATCCACATCTAGATCCACATTCTAACCACATTCCAATCCGCATTCATATCCACATCTAATCCGCCATTCTACCACATCCAAATCCACACCCAATCCGCACTCCATTCCACATTCCAAATCCCCATTCTATCCACATCCCAAATCCACACCCAATCCGCATTCTATCACATCCAATCCCCATCTAATCCACATCCAATCCACACCCAATCCGCATTCTATCCACTATCCAATCCGCCACCCATCCACATCCAATCCACATCCAGATCCACATCTAACACATTCCATCCACACTCTATCCGCATCCAATCCACATTCCATCCGCATCCAATCCACACCCGGGCTGGATATCGCTCGGAATCCAATCCAGCAAATGGAAGCCTCGAATCTTCCGGAAAATGATGCTTCCACCGCGGAACTCCACCAATCAACCGTTCTCTGTTAACCCGTAGAACAAAAACAGACAACGGACATTTATTCATTATCGCCGACTACAACGGAATTGTTTGTGTCAACATCGTAAACAACAATTAAATGGAATGCTGTTGTTTGCTTTTCATGCTAAACTCGGCTATTTCAGTAATTTGAAATACGGGATTATGTGTCGTATTCGTTTCCGCAGTAGAACTAGTTGTATGTATGGGATTTGTTTTGTATTTTTTTCTATAGATATATAAATTTATTTCCGATTTCCACAAAGTAAATTAGTTTGTTAGTGTATGGTGATTTGTTTATTGATTTTTTTCTATTAGTGTATATATTTTTTTCTTTAGGCTTTGTTTTTTATTTTTATTTTCGAGAAATTGATTTTTAAAAAAAATATGTGATTGTTATTTTTTATGAGAGAATTTACTTTTTTTAATTACACAAAATTAATATTTATACACCACTTTTCACCCAAACTCTGATAATGCATGCTGGCACACACAAACACGCACACACACACACAACACACACACACAACACAACACCACCACACACCACACACACACACACACACACATCGACACAGGGCACACACACACACACACACACACACGGCACACAACACACACACACACAACAACAGGCACACACACACACACACACACACAGCACACACACACACACACACACACAGAGCGGCAAGCACACACACACACACACACACACAGCACACACACAACACAACACACACACACCACACATCACACACGCAACACACACACAACACACACACAACACACACACACACACACACACACCACACACACACACACACCACACACACACATATATATAATATATATTATATATATATATATATATATATATATATATATATATATATATATATATATATATATATATATATATATGATACACACACACGCCTAACTCTTCAATTATTAGCTTTGAAAGCCGGGGCTCCAGTTAACTCTTAGTTCAGCTAATTACTAAAACACCAACAACAACAACAAACAATCAACAAAGAACAAAAAGCAAGATATTAAGCACAATAGCAAGTAACAACAACCAGATCATCATATCATCAACCAACAATTACAGCCACCAACCAAATAACAAAGTGGCAACAGCTAGCAAAAGATATATATATATATATATAAATAACAACAACATAAACAAAAAAAGAAAAAAGAAAACGAAAAAAAGACAAGACAATCATCATGACGACAACAACAACACGGGACAACATCACCAGCCACCTTATATCAGTCAATCCAGCACACACGATCCCAGTGTTACAGCCACATTCAGCCATCATCAACAACAATTCTATCATCTAATTCTCATCATCAACAACAGCCGCCACGTACAGCAAAACAGGAGAAAAAAACAAAAAAACAACAACACAACACAACATCACCGCCACCACACCAAACAACACCATCATCATCACCACGCCGCCATCATCACCTCATCAACAAAAATTATCATCACCATATTCTCATCACCATCAACACCAACAATCAGAGGAGCAAAAACAACAGACAACATCACCCTTTATCATCATCATCTCATCAATCACATCCTCAGTACTGCCACCATCACCATCATCAACAACAAAATCATCACCATCACAATTCTCACCAGCATCATCATACTAAGCAACAGCAATAACAACAACAACAAAATCTTCCTGTTTTTTTCCTCCTTCCTTCGTGCAATTATTTTCTTACAATCGATTCAGAAGAAATCCTCCGCAAAGACTTAGGGCCACGCCGCAGGCGTGGTTTCTCTCTCTATTTCTTTCTTTCTTTTCTTTCTTTCTTTCTTTCTTCCTGTCTTCCTTCCTCTGTCATTCTCTCTCTCTCTCTCTATTTCTTCTTTCTTTCTTTCTTACCTTTTTGCTTTATCTCGGTCTTCATCTCTCCTCTCTTCTCTTTCTTTCTCTTCCCTCTCTCTCTCTTTCTCTCTCTCTTTCTTCTCTCTGTTCATCTCTCTCTCTCTGCTCTCTCTCTCTCTCATCTCTCCTCTCTCTCTCTCTCTCTCTCTCTCTCTCTCTCTCTCTCTCTCTCTCTCTCTCTCTCTCTTTCTCATCACTGCGTCTTAGTCTCTCTTCTCTCTCACTTCTCTCTTTCTTCTCTCTCTCTCGCTCTCTCTCTCTCTCTCTCTTCCTCTCTCTCTCCTCTCTCTCTCTCTCTCTCTCTCTCCTCTCTCTCTCTCTCTCTCTCTCTGTCTCTCTCTCTCTCTCCTCTCTCTCTTCTCTTTCTCTCTCTCTCTCTCTCTCTCTCTCTCTCTCTTCTCTCTCTCTCTCTCCTCCTCTCTTCTCTCTCTCCTCTCTCTCTCTCTCCTTCTGTCTCTCTCTCTCATTCTCTCTTCTCTCTTTCTCTTTCTCTCTCTCTCTCTCTCTCTCTCCTCTCTCTCTCTTTCTCTTCTCCTCTCTCTCTCTCCTCTCTCTCTCTGTTTATCTCTCTCTCTCTCTCTCTCTCTCTCTGCTCTCCTCTCTCTCTCTCTCTCCCTTCTCTCTCTCTCTCTCTCTACTCTCTCTCTTCTGCCCCTTCTCTCTCCTTTTCTACTGCAGCTAATATCTTCATTTCTTCTATCTTTTCCGCTTCTTTTTTCTCCCTTTTCTCCTCCACTTCCTTTCTTCCTTTCTTCATATCCTTCCTACAATCTTCTATCCCTTTTCCCTCTACTTCACCTTCAATTCTCCTCCTTCGTCCTTCTTTCCTCTTCTTCACTTCCTTCTGTTGTCTCCATCTTACGCCCTATCTTTCATCCACCGTATTCTTCTTCACCTCCTTTCCTTCCTTATTCCCATCTTCTTCCCATCATTTATTCCCTCCTTCCTCTTCTCCACATCCTTTCCTTTCTCTTCCTGCTCCTCCCCTCTCCCTTCCTTCTCCTTCCTTATCCTTCCTCCTTCTCATCCCTTCCGCCTTCTTCCTTCTTCTTCTTCCATTCCCTCCCTCTCCACCACTTTCATACCATCTCCATTTTCCTCTATTTCTTTATCCACCTTCCCTCCCACCTCCCTTTCCTCCCTCCTTCATCCTCCCTCCCACTTCTTCCCACTTCCTCCTCTCCTTCCTATCTCCTCCCACGTCCCGCCTCCCTCCTACTCCTTCCCACCCCCACCACCACCCATCCCTCTCTTCCTTCTTCCTCCCACCTCCCCTTCCCACTCCCCTCCCTCTCCTCCCACTTCTCCCCATCCTCCTGCCCTTCCATCCTCCACCTCCCTCCCACCTCTCGCCTCCCACTTTCTCCACATCTTCCCTTTCTTCCTCCTCCTTCGAATCCGTGATACATAGAGTGACTGAATAGAGAGATTCTAGCACCGATTAAAGACACAGACAAAATCCCCTTAGCTTTCTTGTGTCCCATTTGCTGGCGAGTGTAGGGCGGTCGGCGGTGTCCTGTGAAGGCTGGGGGGAAGGGGAGGAGGGCTGAAGAGAGGGAGGGTGATGGGGAGGGAGGGAGGGGGAGGGTGATTGGGAGGGAGGGGATGGGGAGGGAGGGGAAGGGGAGGGGTGATGGGGAAGGAAGGGAAGGGTGAAACGGGAGGGAGGGGTGGAGGGGAGGGTGAAGGGGAGGGGGGGAGGTGTGGAGGGGAGGGAGGGTGAAATAGGGGGGGGAGGGAAGGGGAGGGAGGATGGAGGGTGAATGGGAAGGAAGGGGAGGGTGAAGGGGAGAGAGGGAATGGTGAAGGGAGGGTGATTGGGGAGGGAAGGGAGGGAGGGTGATGAGGAGGGGAGGGGATGGGGAAGGGAGGGGAAAGAGAGGTGAATAGCGGAGAGGGAGGGGAAGGAAGGTGAAGGGAAGGGAGGGTGATGGGGAGGTAGGGGGCAGGGAAAAGGAGGGTGAAAGGGAAAGGGGGGGGGGGGGAAAAAGGGAGGCGAGGGTGAGGGAGGGAAGGAGGGAGGGGAAGGAGGTGATGGGAGGGAGGAAGGGTTGATGGGGAGGGAGGAGGGTAAAAGGAAGGGAAGGGGAGGGAAGGTGAAGGGGAGGGAGGGGGAAGGTGTAGGGAGGTAGGGATAGAGGGGAAGGGAGGCTGAAGGGAGGGAAGGGAAGGGGTGGAGGGAAGGGAAGTAGGAGAGGGGGAAGTGAAGGGGAGGATTGAGAGAGGAGGCGAATGGAGACACGGAAGGAAGGGAGGAAGGGAGAAGAAAGGGGTGGAAATATAGAGTAAATAGGAAGAGGAAGGGGGGAGGGGTAGACGGAGTGGGGGGGGGTATGGGTAGTCTAGGTGGTCTCTATTTTTGTTATTTTTTTCTGTTTTATTTATTTCTTCTTCTCATCTATCCCCATTCATTTTTCATTATCACATTCATTATTACTTATAGTTTGTTATTGATGTTCAGTATCACTATCTTTATCATCATCATCATCATTTATTTATTACTAATATTATCATTGTTTATCATTACTATCATCATTATTACTACTAACTACAAATTTGTTATTATATGACGATCATGTTATCTAATTATTACATATGATTAATGATAATAATAATAATAATATAATGATAATAATGATAATAATAATAATAATAATAATAATTAATATAATAATGATAATGATAATAATAATGATAATGATGATAATAATAATATAATTGATAATAAATGATAATAATGATAATGATAGATATAATAATAATAATAATAATAATATAATAATAATAAATATAATAATGAATAATAATAATATTAATAATATAATAATAATCATTATTATTATTAATCATATTATTATTATTATTAATTATTATTATTATTTTACGTCATCATTATTATCATATTATTATTCATCATCATCCTTATTACTAATTGTTTATCCACATTCATTATCATCATTTCCCGTCATATAATTTTCCAACTATCAAATCTATTTTGTCTGCTTTCTTTTGTAAATAATGCTATTTGTGATCATGTTTTTAAGAATAATGGCAGTAATAAATAAATGATGATAGAGAAAGCAGAGCGAGAGAGAGAGAAAGAGAGAGAGGGAGGAGAAAAGAAAGAGAGAGAGAGAGAGAGAAGAGAGAGAGAGAGAGAGAGAGAGAGAGAGAGAGAGAGAGAGAGAGAGAGAGAGAGAGAGAGAGAGAGAGAGAGAGAGAGAGAGAGAGAGAGAGAGAGAGGGTGATTTACATGATTTTCTCTTTCTTCCCCATTTCTCGCCCTCGTCCCACCCACCATATCCTCCGTCCTTCCCCTCCTACTTGACTCCATACCCCTTTGCTTACCCCTTCCACATTCCAACATTCCTTCCCCTCCTTACCTTCCCTCTCATCTTTACTTCCTCCATCTTCTCTCGTAATCTCTGCTTCACCCCCCCCAATTCCCCATCCTCCCCCTCTATCCTTAACTCTCCTCCTCCTCCTCCTTGCTCTCCTCCCTCCTTCTCTTAACTTCCCCTCCCCCCCTTCTCTTACATCCCCCTCCTCCATTGCCTCTCTTCCTCATTCCTTAATTCTTCCCCCTTGCCTTAACCTTCCTCATCATCATCCCCCTCCTCTAACCTTCCAACCTTCCTCCCCCCTTTACACACCCCTCCTACCTTCCTACTTACTCCCCGCCCCCTCCTCCTTATCCTTAACCCCGCATACCTCCCCCTCCTCCTCACTACTTTACTTCCTCCCCCTCCTTCCCTCCTTACCTTAAGCCCCCCCCTTCCAACCTCCGCCCCCTTTAACCTTCCCCACCTCCCTTTAACCCTTCCTCCTCCCCCTGCCCCCCCCCCCAATCTTCACCTCCCCCCCTCCCCATCTCCTCGAGGACCTCCTTACCTCACCCTCCAAGTGCTGTCCCCCTCACTCTCGCCCTCCCTCCTACTTTAACCCCCGAGTCAAGTAAAATACTCTAAGGCCAATTCCGCGGTCAGATGAATCGGGAACTCGTGCCCTTGTTTGTCTGTTTCGAGGGAGTGAGGGAGCGAGGAGTTAGTGAGGAGTGAGTGAGTGAGAGAGTGAAGGAGTGAGGGAGTGAGGGAGTCAAGGGGGCGAGGAGGGAAGGGACGAGGGAGCGAAGGGACGAGGGAACGAGGGGGGGAGGAGCGAAGGGGAACAGGGAGTGAGGGAGGGAGGAGTGAAGGAGTGAGGGAGCGAGGGGGCGAGGGAGTGAACGGAGGGAGCGAGGGAGTGAGGGAGTGAGGGAGTTAGGGAGTGAGGGAGTGAGGGAGTGAGGGGAGCGAAGGAGTGAGGGGGCGAGGGAGCGAGGGAGCGAGTGAGTGAGGGAGCGAGGGGACGAGGAAGGAAGAAGAGGGAGTGAGGGAGTCAGGGGGGCGAGGGAGGGAGTGAGGGAGGGAGTGAGTGAGTGAGGGAGGCGAGGGACGAGGGAGGGAAAGGACGAGGGAGTGAGGGAGCGAAGGAAGAGGGAGTGAGGGAGTCACGGGGCGAGGGAGGGAGTGGGGGAGGAGTGAGTGAGTGAGGGAGCGAGGGGACGAGGGAGGGAAAGGACGAGGGAGTGAGGGAGTGAGGGAGTGAGGGAGTGAGGAGTAGGGAGTGAGGGAGTGAGGAGGTGAGGGAGTGAGGGCGAGGGAGTGAGGGAGTGAGGGAGCGAAGGGAATGAGGGAGCGAGGGAGTGAGGAGTGAGGGAGCGAGGGGACGAGGGAGAGAGGGAGCGAGGGAGTGAGGGAGCGAGTGAGTGAGGGAGCGAGGGAGTGAGGGAGCGAGGGAAGTGAGGGAAGGAGCGAGTGAGTGATGGAGTGAGGGAGCGAAGGAGTGAGGGAGCGAGGGAGTGAGGGAGCGAAGGAGTGAGGAAGGGAGGGAGTGAGTGAGGGGGCGAGTGAGTGAGGGAGCGAGTGAGTGAGGGAGTGAAGGAGTGAGGAGTGAAGGAGTGAGGGAGTGAGGGAAGAGGGATGGAGTGAAGAAGTGAGGAATGACAAAACAAGAGAATGCGAGAGTGGGGGAGTGGAGGAGTAAGGGCGTGAGGGAGGGAGGGAATAAGGGAGTGAGGGATTGGCAAATCGAGGGAGTGAGGGAGTAAGTGCAACAGCTACTACTATGCTAACTTCTACTACTACTTCTGCTACTCTTCTTCTTCTTCTTCTTCTTCTTCTTCTTCTTCTACTACTATCTACTACTACTACACCACTTCTTCTTCTACTACTACTTTCTTCTTTTACTACTATACTTCTACTACCACTACTCTACTACTACTAACTAACTACTACTACTGACTACTACTACTACTACACTACTACTACTACTACTATACTACTACTACTAACTACTACTACTACTACTACTACTACTACTACTACTACTACTACTACTACTAGAATTACTAATGAACTGACTATTTAAATCTGTTTAAGTATCGTCATATCTAGACATATCATCTTATTTTATTCGAAACAAATTACATCAAGTCCCAACCAGAGAAGTTTCTGCTAAGCGACAGAACGTGACTAGGTTCCTCTCTAATACAGTGACCTACTTACCACAGTGAAGTCATTTTAACTGGAAAGTTGGTTGCGTTATACAGGCACACACACTCTAGCTCATGTGGTTATATCTTACACACACATACATACATACATACATACATACATACATACATCATACACATACACACATACATACATACATACATACATACATTACATACATACATACATACATACATACACATACATACATACATACACATGCATATCACATACATAACATACATACACATACACACATATACACATACACACACACATACACACGCAACTGCACAAACGTAGAAGAGAGAGAGAGAGAGAGAGAGAGAGAGAGAGAGAGAGAGAGAGAGAGAGAGAGAGAGAGAGAGAGAGAGAGAGAGAGAGAGAGAGAGAGAGAGAGAGGAGGAAGAGAGAGAGAGAGAGAGAGAAGAGAGAGAGAGAGAGAGAGAGAGAGAGAGAGAGAGAGAGAGAGAGAGAGAGAGAGAGAGGAGAGAGAGAGAGAGAGAGAGAGAGAGAGAGAGAGAGAGAGAGAGAGAAGAACGAGATACGAACCGAGAGAGAGGGCAGAGCGAGAGAGAGAGAGAATGAAAATTATCAAATCACTATCTTCACGAATCATCTACATTTCTTCTGTTCTCTTTTTCCTCTTCCCTCCTCCTCCCTCCTCCTCCTACTCTCCTCCTTCTTAATCTTCCTCTCCTCCTTCCTTTCCTTCCCCTCCTTTCCCCTCACGCTACCTCCCCCCTCCCCCCTCAAAAAAAAAAAAAAAAAAAAATCCTGCCACCACCATGTTTGCAAATTCTAAAAAACACCTTTTATAAAATCCGAAACAGGTGTGTCTTTTCGTTCGTCGGAGACACATGTGTTCCGGGGTGGTTTAAGGAGGCTGGGGGGTTGGGTGGGGTGGGTGGGGGGGGGGAGATGGGGTGGGGTTGGGGTGATGGATGTGGGGTCTGAGATGGGGGGTGGGAGTTGGGGGTGGGGGTGTAGGGGGGGTTTAAGGAGGCTGGGGGTGGGGATGGGGGAGATGGGTGGGGGGTGCAAGATGGGGTGGGGGTGTGGGTGGGAGGTGGGAGATGGGTGTTGGGGTGGTTTAAGGAGGCTGGTGGGTGGGGTGGGGGGAGATAGGGGTGCGAAATGGGAGATGAGGGTGAGAGGTGGGGGTGGGAGGTGGTAGGGGGGATAGTGGTGGGGTTGGGGGTGTAGGGGGGTGCGAGATGGGGTGGGAGAAGGGAGTGGGGTTGAGGAGTGGGGTTGGGGATAGGAGATGAGATTATTGGGGGTGGGAGGTGGTAGAGGGATAGTGGTGGGGGTGAAGTGGGTATGGTGGTGGATTGTGGTGATGGTGAAGCTGGAGTGGTGGTGGATGGTGCGTGGGGGTGGGTGGGTGGTGGTGGTGGTGGCTGGGTGGTGTTGATGGGTACGTGGGATGGGTGGGTGGGTGGTGGTGGTGGTGGTAAGCTGGAGTGGTGGTGGAGTGGTGGTGGGTACGTGGGGATGGGTGGGTGGGGTGGTGGTGGGTGGGAGTGGTGGTGATGGTGCGTGGGGGTGGGTGGGTGGTGGTGGGGTGGAAGCTGGAGTGGGTGGTGGGTGGTGGATGGTGCTGGGTGGTGGGTGGGGGTGGGGTGGGTGTGTGGTGATGGTGGAGGCTGGGGTGGTGGTGATGGTGCGTGGGGGTGGGTGGGTGGTGGTGGTGGTGGAGCTGGGGTGGTGGTGATGGTGCGTGGGTGGGTGGGTGGTGGTGGTGGCTGGGTCAAGATGATGGTGGTGGCGATAATGGTGATGGCGGTGGTGATGATGATGATGACTTGGAATTAATGGTGAATTTAGGATAATTTCGGTGGTGTTAGCACGTGTGGGTCATTTATCTTTGGCCTGGCGAGTGGCAACGGTTTAAAAGGACATTATTTTTGTTATTATCATCATCATCCTCATCCTCATCATTATTATTACTATTATTTTTATCACTATTATCACTGTTTATTGTCATTATTATTATTATTATTATTATCATTATTATTATCATTATTATTCATTATTATTATTATTATTATTATTATTATTATTATTATTGTTACTATTATTATTATTATTATTATTATTATTATATTATCATTATTATTATTATTATTATCATAATTATAATAATAATTATTATTATCATTATCATTATAATGATAATAATAATAATAACAATAATAATAATAATAATAAATAATAATAATAATAATAATATAATAATAATGATAATAATAATAATATATAATATATAATAATAATAATGAATAATGATGATGATGATGATTATTATCATTAGCCTTATTATTATGATCATTATCGTCATTATCTCCTCCTCCTCCTCCTCATTATCATTATCATCATTATCATTATTACTATTTTTATAATTATTATCATTGTGGCGAGGTAAGGTGAAAGGGCGTATCTCAGGCAAAAAAAAAAAAAAAAAAAAAAAAAAAAAAAAAAAAGTACAGTTTAAATTGTTCAAAGGGATTTAAGGCTATAGTTGATGCTGTGGGGTTTGCGGTTTGAAAGGTAGCTTATGTATGTGTGTATAAGGACGTGTAAGCATATGCCTACACACACACATACACACACGCACAGGCAACACACACACACACCACACACACACACACACACACACACACACACACACACACACACACACACACACACACACACACACACACAAACACACACACACACACACACACACGCACACAAACACTTACAACACACAAACACATAGCACACACGCACGCAAACATACAACAGACACAGACACGACACCACACACACACATATACATATACAGTAGACACATACATACATGTGTCTAGGAGGAGGACAGATACACATCAGACACAGACAGACAATCAGACGGAACACACACAACACACACACCACACATACACACAACCACACAACACACACACACACACACAACGACACATACACACACACACACAACATCAACACACACGAACACACACACAACACATCACACACAAACACACACACACACCACACAATCCACACAACCACACAACACACACACACACACACACCCACACACACATACACAGACACAACACACACACACAACACAACACCCCCCACCACCAACACACTAGACATACAACCACACACACACACACACATACATCACACAAACTACTACACACACACACACACCACACACACCACACACACACACACACACACCACCACACAAACACACACATACTCAAAACACACACACACATACACACACATACACAGACAACACAAACACCACCACACACACCACACCACACCACACAACACACAAATAAAATTACAAACAAGATATGCTCAAAGCTAACCTCATGTGTGTGTGTGTGTGTGTGTGTGTGTGTATCTTACGCGTGTACATGTATGTGTTATGTATATACGTGTCTGTGTCTGTCTGCGAAATGAAATCCAAATAATATCCCCAATTAAATGGATACCAATTTTATACAAGCCTCAAGAAAGAAAATCAATTATAAACGTATTTTATTTCTCCCTCTCTCTCTACTCTCTCTGTCTCTGTCTCTGTGTCTGTCTGTCTCTCTCTCTCTCGCTCTCTCTCTCTCTCTCTCTCTCTCTCTCTCTCTCTCTCTCTCTCTCTCTCTTCTCTCTTCTCTCTCTCTCTCTCTCTCTCTCTCTCTCGCTCTCTATCTCTCTCTCTTTTAAAATTTGTTCTCTCTTTTCTTCTTTCGTCTCTCTCTTTTCTTTTTTTCTTGTGTCTCTTCTTTCGTTGTCTTTCTTTTGTTTTTTTCTTTCTTTCGATTTGCTTTTTCCTCTCTCTCTCTCTTTCGATTTTCTTTCTTCTTTTCGTCCTCTCTTTCTCTTTCGGCTTCTTTCTTCTTCTTCTTCTTCCTTCTCTCTTCTTTCTTTCCTTCCTTTCGTTCCTTTTTTCATTTTATTCCTTTTCATCATCTTCTTCATCTTCTTCTTTAGCTCCTTCTTCTTCTCCTTTGTTTTTCTTCTTTATTTTCGTCTCCTTTCTGCTTCCTATTCCTATCTTTTTCCTTCTTCTCTTACCTCTTCCTCTTCCCCTTTTTCCACCTCCTCCTGTACCCTTCCTCTTCCCACCTTTTCGTTCTCCCACCACATCCTCCTCCTCCTTTCTCATCTCTTCCTTCTCTACTCCTCCTCCTCTCCACCCACTTACTCCTCTCCTCCGCTCCTCTTCTTTTTTATTCCCTTCCACTCAACCTCGCTTCTGCCTTATGCTCTCTCTTTCTCCTCTCCTCCCACTTCCTTTCTTGTGTGTCGCGTCATTCCCCGTCCTCGGCGTCTTCCTCGGCTCTTACCACTTCCATACCTCCTTCTTATCCTCCTCCCCCGTCCTCCACCTCCTTCTTTCCTCTCCCGTCTCCCCCTCCTGTCCTCTGTTCCGTAGATAACCGATACACCTATCCTTGTTTTCTCGCTCCCCGGTCCTCACATCCTCAATTCCTCCACCATTTCCACGCGTCCCCTCGCGTCCTCTTTCCTGGACCCACGCTCGGGACACGCTTACGCTCTATCGTGCGCGAGGTTGCGATTCCTTTTCCTCCTGCGCATCGTCCTCCTCTTCACACCACCGTCATGATCTCCACACAACACACAACAACAACTCATTTTTCCTCCTGCGGCGGCGCTCCTTCCTCTCATAGCCACACAGCCTCCACTGCATCCTTCTTATTACTCCTCCATCGTCGCTCATGCTTCCACGCTACACACATAGACGTCACTTCTTTTCCCACTCCCGCACGCGTTACCTCTCGTCTCACTCGCGCGCGCACCACTGTTGCGCCGATTCCGACCTCCTTTCTTGATTCCTCCTCCCCGTCCTCCTCCACCTCCTCCCTCTCTTCGCACCATCTCCACCTCCTCATTTTCTCACATACATCACACATCATCCATATTTTATTTCCTCCTCCTCCTCCTCTTCCACCACCTCCACCTCCTTCTTTTCCTCCTCCCGTCTCCTCTTGCCACAACCTCCACCTCCTTTTTTCCTCCCCGTCCTCCACCTCCTCCTCTTCCTCCCGCTCCTCGATCTGCCACTGTCACCTGGCACCGCGGCGTGTGTGCATAGTGTGTGTGTATCGCGTGTGTACGTGCATGTGTGTCTCTCGCCAGTGCCAACAACGTGCCACAAGTGTGTGCTAACAAGGGTGCCACTACTTGCCCTTCTCAAGTCTCCCAACACAGCCATTGGCACCTAGTGTGTGCGCTCCTGCCGTTGATTGCAGGGACAAATTTACCCTTGATTTTGGTCTGTTAGCGAACCAAATATTATGTCAGAATCCTGGTGTCAACACTGCCCCGGCTNCTTCTCTCTCGTCTCTCTCTCTACTCTCTCTCGTCTCTGCTCTCATGTCTTCTCTCTTCCTCCCTTTCCTCTCTCTCTGTCTCTCTCTCTCTTCACCATCTCTCTCTCTCTCTCTCTCTCTGCCTCTCTTGCTCTCAGGCTCTCTCTTCTACTCTCTCTCTGCTGCTGCTCTCTCTCTCTCTTCTCTTTCTCTCTTCTCGCTGCTTCTTTCTCATCTCTCTCTGCTTTTCTCTGCTCTCTCTCTCTCTCTCTCTCTCTCTCTCTCTCTCTGCTCTCTCTCTCTCTGCTGCTCTCTCTCATCCTCTCTCTCTCTCTCTCCTCGTCTTCTCGTCTCTCTGTCTCTTTCTCTGTTCTCTCTCCTCTCCTCTCTCTCTACTGTCCTCTCTCTGCTGCCACTCGTCTCTCTCGTGCTCTCTCTCTCATCTCTCTCTCTCTGTCTCTCTCTCTTCTGTCTCTCCTCACCATCTCATCGGTCCCATCTCTCTCTCTCTCTCACGCCCCCCCCCCCCCCCCCCCCCCCCCCCCCCCTCCCTTCCCTATTACACCATCCTCCACTTTCGGTTATCTCTCCCTTACCACCAACACCCACTTCGGTTTTCACTCTCCGGGCTACAATCTACGCAACCATCCGTCCACTTCGGTTATCTGCGTTATCTCCCTTACCACCATCCTCCACTTCGTTATCTCGTTATCTTCCTTACCACCATCCTCCACTTCGTTATCTACTTATCTCCTTACCAAGATCCCTTCCCCATCGGTATCTCCTTACGCACCAACCTCCACTTCGTTATCTCCTCACACGGTTAGCAACTACCTCGCACGTTCCGTTTTATTCTCCGTTACCACCATGTCCTCCACTTCGTTATCTCCGTTACCAAACCATAACTCCCACTCGCTATCTCCCTCAGCCACTTCCTCCACACTTCGTTATCTCCCCTTATCCCACCATGCCTCCACTTCCGTAATCCTCTTACCACCTTCCTCCACTTCGGTTATCTCCCTTACAC
>NW_020869856.1:112464-114964 GCF_003789085.1 Penaeus vannamei
TTTATCTTGTCCTTCTTTTTATATTCCTTTTGATTCTGTAGACTTTATATATATTTTCTGTGCTTCCTTTTCTATATATATAATTTTTTTTTAATCTTCGCTTCCTTCCTACCTTTATCAGCCATTACGTCTTATCGCGTTTTTCTCTCCCTCCTCTTTCCATATTTGTGATGGCTTTTATTATTTTTTTTTTATTCTATTCTTCCCCCTTTGTAATATACTCCTTCTTTATCGCGTATCTTTTGTTACGTATAAATTCTTATAATTTTTTTTTTTTGACTCTCTATCCGCTCTTGGTATATCTTCTCCCCTTCTATGATTTTTAATCAAAAAAGAAGAAAGAAAAAAAAAATGCGTTTATTTATTTTTTCTAGTGTTCCCTCCTTTCTACCTTCTTCGTTCTATTCTTTTGTTTTCTGTTTATATATATATATAATAATATATTATATATAATATATATATATATATATATATATATATATAATATATTATATATATATCGTATATATTATATATATTATAATATATATATATACATATACTACATATATATATTATAATATATACTATATATTAATAGTATATATATATATATATGATTATATATATATATATATATATATATATATGTAATTATGTATAACATATATATACTATATATAATATATATATATTATATATATATATATATATATATAATATATATATATATATATTGACATATATAATATATATATATTATTATATATATATATATATATATATATATATATAATATATATATATATGTATACATATATATCTATATGTATGTATGTATGTATATATAGATATATACTATATATATATATATATATATATATATATATATATATATATATATATATATATATAAATATATATATATATTTATATTTCATGCATATTTTCCGACTTTCTCGACATGTTAAAACATGTTAAATTTTCTCTTCTTTTTCATTTCTTAATGTGAGTACTTTTCAGCTTTTCCTAGTCCTTCTCTGTCTGGCTCTCTTCCCTTCTGACACTGTCTTTGTCACTATCCTCTGTCTCTCTATCTGCTTTTTCTCTCTCTCTCTCTCTCTCTCCTCCTCCTCCTCTTTCTCTCTCTCTCTCTCTCTTCGCTCTTCTCTTCTGTCTCTCTCCTCTCTCTCCTCTCTCTCCTCTCTTTCTACTCTCTCTCTTCTCTCTGTCTCTCTCTTCTCCTCTCTCTCTCTCTCTCTCTCGTCTCCCTCTCCTTCCCTCTCTCCTCTCTTCCTTTCTTCCCAAACCAACCCCTCCCCCCCCTCTCTCTCCCAATTTCCTCAAGCCAAGAAAGTAGCAAACATAATTATGCACGTTTATGTATATTGCATGAACGCAATTTCGGGTTGCAGGAGATGATCGGTTTTCTTAATCGCCTGCCTCCCGCTCCCCCTTGCTGTCTCTCTCTCTCTCTTCTTCTCTCTCTTTCTCTCTCTCTTTCTCTCTCTCTCTCTCTCTCTCTCCGTTCTCTTCTCTTCTTTCTTCTCTCTCTGTCTTCTCTCTTTCTCTTTCTTTCTTTCCTCCTCTGTAGCTCTCTGCTCTCTCTCTCTCTCCTCTCTCTCTCTCTTAGTCTTTCTTAATGGTAAGTCTTTTCTTTCTCTCTCTCTCTCCATCTCTCTCTCTGTTTCTTGTCTCCTCTCTCTGCTCTACGATCTCTGTACCATCATCTTCTCCTCTGTGCTCTGTCTCCAATCAATCTGTCTCTCTTTCTCTCTACTCTGGTCTTCAATCGTCTTACTATCTCTTCTCTCACTCTCATACCGAGCTCTTTCTCTGTCTCCTCTCTCTCTCATCTCTCTTGCTCTCTGTCTCTTCTTTCTCCCTCTCCGGTCTCTACTCTTCAATACGCTATCTTTCTCTCTGCTCTCTCCATTCAACCTTCTACACTTATCTTGCCTCTGTCATCCTATTCGAAATTGGTATGTCCTGTATCATAAATCGAATCTACATGGAATATCATACATACAATGTAATAATATATCTAGTTCTCTTCTCTCTATCTCTCCCCAAAAAAAAAGAAGAAAAAAAAATGTTTTTACTATTTCATTGAAAAATTTTGGCAAAGTCCTAAAAGATAGAAATAGGAGGGTAGAAGGGAAGAGTATTTGTACACAGTTATTTTTTCCTTTTCCTTTTGTTTCACACAATTTAGCTATTGTGCGTTTATTTACTTTTATGAGTATAATACCGCTACTTTCTCTTTTTTTCCACATTAAAAATCCATTTTTTCATAATAATATGAGTTTAGAATAATAATTTTCCCTCTTTTTTATTCTCTATCTTTCATATTTAATATAATTTTTATAATTTAAAGAAAAACACAGATGATAGAAAGAGTTTTTAAAGGGACAATAATAAGATTACACGACACGCTCAAGATTATCAGGGTCGTGTGTACAATCAAATTATTATATATAGCAGCGCAAAACGCTATCTCGTAGCCAAACCCTTTCTCCGA
>NW_020869856.1:119964-124964 GCF_003789085.1 Penaeus vannamei
AGAGAGGAGGAGGAGGAGGAGGAGGAGTGGAGGAGGAAGAGGAAGAGGAGGAGAGGAGGAGGAGGAGAGAAGGAGGAGGAGGAGGAGGAGGAGGAGAAGGAGGAGGAGGAGGAGGAGGAGGAGGAGGAAGAGAGAGAGGAGGAAGAGAGGAGAGAGGAGGAGGAGGAGGAGGAGGAGGAGGAGGAGGAGGAGGAGGAGGAGAGGAGGAGGAGGAGGAGGAGGAGGAGGAGGAGAAGGGAGGAGGAGAGAGAGAGAGGAGGAGGAGGAGGAGGGAGGAGGAGGAGGGAGGAGGAGGAGGAGGGAGGCTGGAGGAGGGGAAGATGAAGAGAGGAGGCTGAGGGATGATATTGGAAGATAAACAAATAGATAGGAGGATTGGTGGAAGTAGGATGAGAAAGATAGAGGGATAGAGAGAGAGAGAGAGAGAGAGAGAGAGAGAGAGAGAGAGAGAGAGAGAGAGAGAGAGAGAGAGAGAGAGAGAGAGAGAGAGAGAGAGAGAGAGATGGATAGATAGATAGATAGAAAAAAGATAGATAGATAGAGAGAGAGCGATTGAGAGCGAGAGAGAGATAGAAGGAGAAAGAAAAAGAGAAAGCGAAAGAAAAAGAAAGAGTGCGAAAGTTAAAGAGAAAAAAAAAAAAAAAAAAAAGAGAGAAAGAAAGAAAAAGAAAAAAATAAAATAGCAAGCAGATACCTCTTCCTGACCCCCACCCCGTACCCCCCCATCAAAAAAAAAAAAAAAAAAAAATCTCACAGTCACATTCTTATCTCTCCAACGTCTCTAATAAGAAGACAATATTTGCATAATTTGAATAATGGCAACGAATTAATTTCAGACTTTCGTGGAAGCTTAAAAGGACTCGTGTTTGTGCACATCAAGAGACGTCACGAAACGCCAGAATAATTGACGTGTTGTTGGCGTGGTCGTTCTCAGCTGATTTATCTGATCTTTTTTTTTGTTTATGATGATGATGATGATTTTTTTAATTATGGTTTTTGAATTATTTTATGGCGAGGAAGGTCGTCTCGTTTTATTTATGTGTTTTTTTTTATGATGATGATTATTATATATTTTTTAAATTATGGTTTTTATGGCAAAAACAATTTAGTTATAGGAAATATGTATTGAATTATTATTATCTTATTATTATTATTATTATTATATATTATATTTATTATTCATTATTTTAGTTATTTATCATTATCATTAAGTATATCATTTTTATCATTATTATCATCATTATTATTACTGTCATTATTATCCTTATTATGATTATAATCATCCTTATTATTATTATTATTATCATTACTATTATTGTTATTACTATTAATTAGTATCATCATATTATTGTTATTTTATTATTATTATTATTATTATTATTATTATTTCTTCATTATTACTATCATTATAATTACCATTATTATCATTATTAATAGCATCATTATTACCATTACTATTATAATATCATTTTAATCTTTTATCCCTTTTCTAATCCCATGTACGTAATAGTCTCTATGATTTTCATCCTTTATCAAATTCTTATTCTTATTCTTTTACGCTTTATATCGCGGCCAAGACACTACTTTGTGAAAGGAAGTTAGTACATGTAAAACACAGTAGTAATAAAACACATATGTGATATATAAGGCCAACTTGATAATCTAATTTCCGTCTGTCTGTCAGCTTGTCTGCCTGTATGTCTGCATTAATGTTTATGTGTTTGTTTAGTTGTTTGTTTGGTTCTGTATGTGTGTATGTGCGCGTGTGTGTGTGCGTCTGTGTCTGTTTTATCCCCCCCCATCCCCACCACACACCCCTCTCTCTCTCCCTAAATCCCTCTCTTTCTCTCTTCGAACCTCCAAAATAATGGATTCCCTTCTACGGTTTGTATAAACAGATAATTCGGGTCCTATTTTCCTCGACTTAATGAAAAAGGTGATGTTTTGATTATCTTTGGGTACAAAATTTAAAAAATTCGCTGAATTAATCTGTTAGCGGATATAAGGTCTTTGGAGAAAGAAACTGCATATGGTTAACTGCGATCAATATGAAGAAGACACGAAAAGCTGAATAAATAGATGTCTAGTTCTTTTCTTGCTTACGTATATAAGTGAACAACGAAATGCACAAGGCTAAAGAAGCTAAGAATAACAAAGAAAAAAGAAAGGAAAAAAAAGACACACGCTCATATATTTACATTTTTTCTTATTCTTTTTCTTTTTTTTTCATAACCAGACACTTTTTTTTCTCTCTCTCATGTCACACCCTGGCATGGCACCCGCTTCCTTGGCACTCCCCTGAAGAAGCGTGTCTGGCACGGGCTGGCACACACGACTCGGGTTTATACGTTAATGCATCTGCTTCTGTGTCAACGTGCTCACCATATTAATATTGTTTACGTTTAATTAACATATTATTTCAAAGATCCGAGGGAGATTTTCGCTTCAATATTTTTAGAATTCTTTTGAAGATCATTTCGAATTAGGAAATTCCAGAAGGGTGATTGTCTTGGTCGTGAGGGTTATAAGGGTGAAGGTCGTATGTAAACATATGCTTGTTTGAACTTTGGTTTAAAAAAAGTTGAGAAGGAAGTTGATGTTTTATAATTGCTGTCGTTTTTTGCGTGTATATTTTTGTTTTATGTTGAGAAGGAATTTCAAGTATCTTTTTGTGATTTCTTTTGTACAAGGAAAGTAGAGTTCAGTTTAAAAGGAAGGTAGTATACTCCTCTCACCCCCCCCTCTCTCTCTCTCTGTATCTTTCTCTCCCTCTCTCTCCAAGTCTCTCTCACTCCCTCTCTCAGTTTGTCTATCTGTCTCTTCCTTCTCCCACTCTCTCTTCCTCTCTTCCTTTTTCTCTTTTGTATACGTGTGTGTGTGTGTGGGGGGGGGGGGTGTAATGGATACACAGTATTGGCAAAGAACTGACGAATGTATAAAACGTAAAAAAATTTCCTGTCATTAACAATTTATTTACGCATGACTGAAACATTATGCTCGAGGTACATCTAGCCATGACCACCGCAAAAAAAAAGTTTATTAAGATTTTTTGATAGAAAATTGAGACCACTGTCATCACCATTTTCTTTTCCAGCATGTCGGTGTGCAATTGTATGCATATGTGTCTTTTCAAAAATTTTATGTCTTTCTTCAAGGATTTTTTTTTTTTGAGAAATGGTTTAACTGACCCCATTTTTCAATAGCATGTTCAGTGTGTTTGTATTGTGATTTTTGGTGTTTTTTCTATGGTGTTTTAATGGCCTGTGTTTACGTGGCGAGTTCATACAGGTAAGTTCAGACTCTCCAACAAGTATAGTACAGGTGGAAGACGTGAATTATCATCGCTGTAAGAATCTATTGTAAGATTCGCCCCCAAAAAGAAAATCTTGTTTCCCTGAAAACAATAAGAAAAAACAAGATAAAGACGACGGGCATTATCATAACAGCTGTTCACCTGTCAAGCTGTCCTGTCAACCACCCAAGGTATCCGAATCTCCCCCCCCCCAAAAAAAAAAGATATATATATTTGTATGTATATATGTGTCTTTATATATATATATATATATATATATATATATATATATATATATATATATATATATATATATATATATATATATATATATATATATATATATATATATATATATATATATATATATATATATATATATATATATATATATATATATATATATATATATATATATATATATATATATATATATATATATATATATATATATATATATATATATATATATATATATATATATATATATATATATATATATATATATATATATATATATATATATATATATATATATATATATATATATATATATATATATATATATATATATATATATATATATATATATATATATATATATATATATATATATATATATATATATATATATATATATATATATATATATATATATATATATATATATATATATATATATATATTATATATATATATATATATATATATATATATATTATATATATATATATATATTATATATATATATATATATATATATATATACATATATATATATATGCACATTGCATATAAATATACTTTCCCGCGCCCCCACTCCTCCACTCTACCTCCTCCACCTGGTTTATTCATCCGCCTCTTCCTTCTCCCTCTCTTCTCTCTCCTCACCACCCACGCCCACGCAGGCGAGAAAGACAGCTCCCCGACCACGCCCACGACGCCCCCGATGGAAGCCGAGGAGCCGAGCCCGAAGCCCGCCCAAAGCCTGCTGGGCGGCGCAGGGAAGGGCGGCGTCTCGTTCCAGAAGATGGTGAAGAAAGTGCAAGGCGTCACCATCACGGACACGAAGAGTAAGTACGGTCGGAAGGGGGCGGCGGGGGGGGGGGGAGAAAGGGGAGGAAGGATAAAAAGGAAGAAGGGACAAAGTAAAAAAAAAAAAAAAAAGAAAAGTAAAGAAAAAAGAAAAGAAAAAAAGATTAAAGGAAGAAATTAAAGAATGCATTAAAAAAGAGGACGAAGAAGAAGAAAAAAAAAAAAAAATGGAAGAAGGGGCGAGTAGGAAAGAAGGAAGGGAAGGAAAGACGAGTAGGAAAGAAAGAAGGGAAGAAAGTAAAGAATGCATTAAAAAAAGAAAAGAAAAAAAAAAAAAGATGTAAATTGAATGATAAAAAATGGGAAAGAATAAATACAACACAAAGCAGGAAAAATGAAAAATAACTGCTTACGGTTGGGAGAAAGTAAAAAGAAAAGAAGAACGAAAAATAACAGAAACATACAAACATTAAAAACAAAAATGGGATAATATTTAAGATACAAAAAAAAAAGGATTAATTTATCACTCAAAATATTAAAAGTTTATTGAAAGAAAGAAAGGAAAGCAAAGATTAAGAACTACTTTTAAACACAATAAAAGAAAAAAGTAGGAACAAAATACTGAAAAATAAGATAGAATAACAATGAAAAATGACGAGGGAAAATGCACATA
>NW_020869856.1:129964-132464 GCF_003789085.1 Penaeus vannamei
AATAATGCTACTGCTGCTAATAACAACAACAATAATAATGATAATAATAACAGTAATGCTAATAATGATAATGATTATGATAATAATAATTATAATAATGATAATGATAAAACAATAATAGTAAGGATGATGATGTAATGATTATAGAAATAATATAATAATAAATAATAATCATAATGATGACAATAATAATAATGATAAATAAATACAATAATAACAATGATAATACTAGTATTAATAACAATAATAAATATAATGACTATAATGATTATAATACTGATGATAATAATAATGATAAGAACAATAGCGATGATGATAATAATAATGATAACGATAATAACAACGATAATAATAATCATAGTAACTGTGATGGTAGACATATTGATAATGAACTAGGAAATAAAATGGATAACTGATGATAATAGTAACAGCAACATAGATAATGACTATAGGAACAATAATTATAAAACTGATACTAATCATGATAATGATTTTATTGATAGTGATGATAATATAAGTATTGATAGTGATGATAATAATTACAGGGATAATGATAATGATGATTTATATAACTAATGAAAAGGATGATAGTGATAATGATGCTGATGATGATAATAATGATAATGATAGTAATAATAATAATAATGATTGTAGCAATAATAATAATGATAATGATAATAGTAATAATAATAATGATAATAAAATAATAGTAATAATAATGATAATGATAATAGTAATAATAATAATGATAAAGCTATGATAATAATGTTGATAAAGATCATAGAAATAAAAGGATGCAATAATGAATAGCTGATAACGAAAATCATAATGACGGTACTGATAGTGATAATGATTAAATTGATAATGACTGACTATTAATCACCACGACCAATGTTAATAATAAAGATAGTGAAAGTAAAAGGTACAATATACAAAGTATTTGCACTACATTTACGTAAATGTTTAGAATGTTTTTACTTGATGTATACGTGAAATACACTGTTGTTCGTAATACTGTATTTAATTACTTGTGTACAGGAATTCTTGATTGTTTGCACGCGTGAATGTGTATTTGTTAGTCTGTGTGTCAAAGTATTTTATTTGAGAAGTTGTAAAAGGGCTTATGTGTAGTGGTTTGTGTTTTTGAGTGTAGGGGTGTGTGAGTATGCGTCTGTGTGTGTGTATGATGCCTTGAATGTATGAATATTTTTATTTTTCCTTACGAATATTTTAATTATTCCTTATGAACATTTTAATTTTTCCTTGTGAATATATATATATTTTTTGATTGTGTATTATGTCTCTAATTGTATATCTTAATCCTCCTCTACGTATGTTATCTAGATGCATTCCTGTTCATACATATAATTTCGTGTTTACTGACCGTCCTAGTAAACACGCAGATATATTTGCACAGGAATTCCTCGCCATCTTTGTGCGTCCAAAGGCAGAACGCCCATTAGTTTGCATGACACAGAGTCGTCAGGAAAGGGACTGCATGCATTTTATCATCAACATTTCTATCATCACAGTTACTATGATTATTATTATTGTTATTATTCTTATCATTATTATTATCCTCATCGCTATTGCTATTATCATTATTATTATCATCAGTATAATCATTATAGTCATTATATTTATTATTGTTATTAATACTATAATATAATATAATATAATATATAATATAATATAATCATTATAGTCATTATATTTATATTGTTATTAATACTATATATAATACATTATAGTATATTTATTATTATTAATACTATTATCCATTATGTTATTATATATATATATTATCATTTATAATCATTCTATGCGTCGGCGTGCATGTTGACGTTGTTGGGAAACGTCGCGTTGAGTGGCAATGCATGTTTATACTAGCTGTTTTCTTTACACTTTTGTCTTTCTTTATTTCTTTTAATATCTTTTATTTCTCTTTCTTTATTTTTAAATTCTTTTTATTTCTCTCTTTCTTTTTTTTTAAATTTTATTTTCTCTCTCTCTTTCTCTGCGATCAATGCATGTTATTAAAGTTTTCTTTACACTTTGTCTTTCTTATTCTTTTAATATCTCTCTCTTCTTTATTTTTCTGTTTCTTTTCTTTTTATTTTCTTCTCTCTCTTTCTCTTTATTTTCTCTCTTTCTTTATTTTTTTTTTTTTTTTTTTTTTCTCTCTCTCTTTCTCTGATCATTTTTTGTTCTTTCAAAATATGGATAGGGTGAATATGAATATATATCAAGGTTTATGAAGTATTTATTTACTTATCTATCTGTCAATTTATCTTTCTATCTGTTTTATCTATTTGTTTATCTATCTTTCTATGTCTGTCAATTTATCTATTTGTTTATCTATCTTTCTATGTCTAATTTATCTATTTGTTTATCTATCTTTCTATCTGTCTGTCAGTTTATCTATTATTTTATCTATCTATCTATCTTTATGCATACATATCAACAGAAGCAAAGGACTGATGTGATAAACATGAACCGT
>NW_020869856.1:154964-160435 GCF_003789085.1 Penaeus vannamei
TTGGAAGCTTCGTTGCACTTAGTGTTTATTTCGCTGCAAAAATGTTTCTTTTCGCCTTCCATGCTTAAATATTTGTGCTTTGCTTACGTTGCATGCAATATGTGGCAATGCATCTTGCAGAAGTTCGCCAATGCTATTATTTAATTCGTTATTCATTTACATATTATTTCAACTGATACTATTTTCTAAGGCTTAAACCATAAGGGAAATACACAGGAAAATAAATATTGTGCTTTCCTGCGAGTGGCTTCCCTTGGAGTGTCTGCTCGTATCTTAAGGGAAATTCTTGTGCATTGATCGATGATTCAGAAATCTCTCTTTCTTCGCTGAAAATTGCCTGTATAACTCAGCATCTTTTCTTTTTTTTCTTATATATTATTATATATTAATATATAATATATATATATAATATATATACTATATATAATATATATATAACCTGTGTGTGTGTGTGTGTGTGGTGCGTGTGTTGTGTGTGCTGTGTGTGTGTGTAACACACACACACACACACACACACACACACACACACCACACACACAACACACAACACACACCCAACAACCATATATCATATATATATATATTATATATATCTATATAGTATATATATATATATATATATATATATATAATACTATAAGACACCACACACTAAATATATAGCATACACAACAGACATATATATGCATATACATATAACATAACACAGAAAAAAATATATATACATATATATAATTATATATATATATGTATATATATATATATATATATATAATATATACTATATATATATATATATATTTTATATATAGTACATACATATATATATATATATATATATATATATATATATATATATAATATATATCTACTTATACTATACTATTACATACTTTTATATATACCTAAATATATAACTATAACACTATATACACACACCACACACACACATACACACATACACACATACTATATATAATATATATATTATATAATATACTATATATATATATAATATTATTATATAATACTAATTATATTATATGTTTTTGTTATATTGAATATAATTTGTGTCTATAAATAAATATATTGAAGAAATAAAACAGTCACACACACCCAACTCATATAACGTCTCTTTCCTGTCTGTGCCTCTATCCTCTTTACTGCTCACTATGGTAAAATGCCTAATTCAGTCAAAATAGTCATATTTTTCATTGCTGTATTTCTCAAAATAACAACAATAATAACGAAAGAAAAGATCACTTTCTCTCAATAGTCTAATGTAGTTAACATAATAAAGAAAAAACAACATTATTTCATCGTAAATTCAAATGTTTAGAATTTTTCTCTATCGCTTCCTAAAAAATTCATTAACCATTTTAGGATTCGACTTGAGGACTTGATTTGACTCTCTGAGGATTCGACTACCAACCCACTTTAAGGGTCGACAAACTAATCTAATATTCGACTACAACTTTAAGTATTCCAACAATCGTTTCTCTAGGATCCGACTAATCACTCTTTTGAAATCTACACAACACATTCTAATGACGATTAAACCCTTTAAGATAGACACAACTAATTTTCAGATCCACTTTGGGAATCAATTAACCACTTCAAGAATCAACAATCCACTCTGAGATTGGACTAGTTTACCACTTTAGGATTTAAGTAGTTAACCACATTAGGATCTGAGTCGACATTGAAAGGATTCCGACTATAACGCAATAATAGGATTTGAATGCCTATTGAAGGATTCTAATTAACCACATTAAGGATTCTGATGCCTAACTTGAAGGATTCGACTAGTTAACCACATAGGATTTGTTGACTATTGGACGGATTCTAATTAACCACATTAGGATTTGAATGCCTATTAAAGCGACTCGGACTAATTAAACCACATTAGGATTTAAATGCCTATTTGACGGCCAGCTAGCTAACCACTTCAAGAATGAACAGACAAACTTCAATAATTCGACCCAGCGCCTTTTAGGGATCCACTAACTTCTTCGAAGGACTTCTTACTCACTCCTTTCCTCTCCCTCTCGCCACTCCCGAAGCGGGTGGCCTGTTATCCGACGAAGCCAAGACGTCGTGCCAGAAGGGTTCTCCTGTTTTCTCGGCGGGTCCTCCCATCCCTTCGAGGAAGCCACGGTGGAGGAGGAGGAAGAAGAGGGTGTCGTGTGGTGTGTGCTTTCGGGTTTTAATGTAAGGAAACAGACAGTACATGAAAAAAAAGGGTCTGTTCGTGTGTGTGTTTGGGTATGTACAGAAATAGACGTTACATGAAAAAGAAAAAGGTCTGTTCGTGTGTGTGTTTGGGTTTATGTAAGTAAATATACGTACATGAAAAAAAGAAGAAGTCTGTTCGTGTGTGTGTTGGGTTGTAAGGTAAATAGACGTACTTGCATACACAACACATATATTCATGAGAAGTAGACAGATAGACTAAGATATATTGATATACGATACCACGGATGAATAGATAAGATGTTCAACCACACATGCACCACACACACGACACACACACACACACACACACACCACAACATCACACACACACAACACACGACCTACACACACACACATACCACACACACATACACAAACACACACAAACACACACAGTACACACACACATAGACACATAAACACAGCTACAACACATCACAATACACACAACGCACACACACCACACACACACACACAAGGTAACAGATATATATATATATTATTATAGTATATATATATAATATATATATCATATATATATAGTAACCGTATATAGATGAAGATGATAGATAGATAGATAGATAGATACAGATGACAGAATAAGATAAGATGTAATGTACAGCACACGCAACACGTAGATCAGATAGGGTAGATAGATAGATATGACATGAGATATAGTGTAGATACACATCAGTAAGCATAAGATGAAGATAACTGTACACCAGATAGATAAGCTAGTAGAATTTATTCTCAAGTATATCATTGTCCTGTATCATCACGTTTAGTATCTAGATTCTTGTGATACTTCCATAACGACCATCACCAACTTTCTGTTAATCAGAATCAATGTTATCGTAATTATTAATTATTCATTACCATGGATTATTTTATTTTCAATTATCATTACTATTACTAGCAGTAGCGTTATTAAATTATTATCATTATTAGCATTACTAACATTGTTATTGTTATAGGTATTATCATTGTTATTACACATTAATTATGATTGGCATGAGTCAATTATATTCATTATCATTACTTACTTTATCCATCTATTTTTATTACCATCCATTCTTATTATTTTTTACTACTACTATACTATTATCTTTATATTATTACCGTTCAATTATCATTATCAACATGCGGTAACATCCAAATTATCCCTGTTATTATCATTATCATTAGCTAATATAATCATACATCATTATGTGCCTAATCAAATCATTATCTTTATCATCCTTTCTTTTATGATTATCTTTACAATTATTATTATCAAACTATTATCACACATTATCAAATATCAATTAATCATCATCAAATTCGTATTGGTAGTATTACCATTACATTGCTAATTTTATTATTTAGTTCCCATACACTTCAGGATTATTTGAATCATACCTTTCATTATGCATAAACTTTAGGAGACACATGACCCAGGCTGCTACCTTAAAAGTCACTGGTGTTGGGTCTTTTTGTTTTTTGTAGACACATAAACGCGCATTTAATTATATGAAAAAAACAATATACCTTTACAAAAAATAGAAGACAACAAAAAAAAGTTACAATAAGCTAACTAAATGGTGTAGGGAATACAATATCTAAGAATCACACACAAAAAAAACAAAAAAAACTTGTCTTTGTTATGCACCTCATGGCAGCAATACTTTCCACAATCACCTAATGGAACATAACAAAACACAAGTCACACTTGCGCTTAGAACTACATAACGCGACGCTGAAGACTATAAATCTTCGGGATTTAACGTTCATATTTTTCCTTTAATGGCGAGGTTTAAGGCAGGACTTAGGTCCATAGTCTCCAATAATGCCCTACTTGGCAACTCATTCGGATGGTCTTCGAATAAAAAAAAAATCCATGTTTGGCAACTCAGTCTTTTCGTTCGGTACCCGGATGTAGATATTGTGGTTCAGGGAAATGTCTGAATACCTGTTGGATGGCTCTTTTTTGCCTCTTTTTTTGTGGTCAGAGGCGACTTTTCCAGTTCGTTTTTTTTCGATTTTGTGTGCACATATTGTTTATATTTTCCTTTTTCTCTTCTTCTATTCTATTCTTCGTCTGATAGGAATTTTTGGCAATATTTGTTTTAACTGTGTCATCTTTCCAAGTTTCCCATTTTTCGTCATCAAATCCTTCTTAATTGTTCTTCCCTCATTCGCAATCCTGATATTTAATTGATTTATTTACATTATTGAAGAAATCTATTTTTATGTTCTTTATTCCACATTCTATCCCTTTTATGACACGTTTTCTTCTCGTGATTTTTTCTGTTTTTTTCTTTAATTTCTTCTAACTTTCCAAGAAAATAATTTGATAAATACAGGAAACAGGAAGGGGAAGAAGAAATGAAAGCCAGAAAAGAGAAACGGAAAATTAAAGAAGAAAGAGAGGACGAAGAGAAAAAGAAGAAGAGGAAGAAAATAAGGAAAGAGAGAGAAGAGAGAGAGAAGAGAGAGAGCAAACAGCAGGAAGAAAAAGAAAAGGGAGTAGAAAAGAAGGATGAAATATCAAAGAAAAACAAAGAAAAAAAAGGCAAAGGAAAAAGGAAACAGGAAGAAGGAAGAACAAACAAACAAACAAACAACAACACCCACACAGGCTCAGCTCACGTGACTGAACTCCTCTCTGGGGCGTGAACAGACATCTTCAGAAATAAATAAGGATCCGAGAGGTTTTCTCTGACGTCATTTGTGTTCTCGATGACGTCACTGACAAGTTGAAATCAAAGAGACTCGCGCTTACCTGATTGGGTCACTTATGGTAATATATATATAAATATATATATATAATTATATATATATCTTAATATATAATTATATATATATATATATAATATATATATAATAATATTATTATATATATACTATTATATATTATACTAATTTATATAGATAGATAGATTAGATACGGATACTACCATACATATTATAATCAATACTATAATATATATTATAATATATATAATATATAATTATATACTATATATATATATAATTAACTATGTGTGTTTGTGTGGTGTTGTGTGGTGTGTGTGTGTGGTGTGTGCGTGTGGGTGTATACATACACAACACAATGATATATACCTATATATATATATTATATATATATATATATATATATATATATATGATATATATATATATAATATTACACACACACACACAACACACACAACCACACACACACACACAACACTCACATATATATATATATTTAT
>NW_020869857.1:0-2500 GCF_003789085.1 Penaeus vannamei
TCCTCTTCCCTCCTTTCCTTTACCTCTCTCTTCCCTCCACCTCCTCCTCCCCGCAACCCCCCACCCCCCCGCTACCCCTCTCCCTCACAGACCTCCCTCTCCCCTCCCCCCTCAATCTTTCCCCTCCCCCCTGCAGACCCTCCCGAGCCCGCATCTTCGAGCTCGGCCGCCTGCTCGGCGCGCTGAGAACGAATGGCTCGGCCAGTCCTTCTGCTTCACGAGCGGAGAAGCCCCTCGGATTACGCTGCTTCAAAGGTGACCGGGGGAAGTGAACACCACCAGGGCCGGCCATGTGCGTGCAGCGGCTACATCCTTCAAGCACCCTGCTCTTTCAAGCCGCCCGGGAGCCCGCGTTGTCGGACACCTGCCGTGTGAAGGGAGGGACGGGCGTGGTGTCGGTGGCGAATGTTTAATTATTTATTTTTAATTTAATTTAATTAAATTAATTATCTAGATTTAATTCATTATTTAATGATAATGCCATGAATTACACAATTGAATATTATATTTTGTGGAAGAAAAAAAAAAAACAATGCACAAACTAGATTATGCCACAAATTGATATGTAATTTGTATGGAAAAAAAAAACACAATGCACAAACTAGATTTATGCACAAATGAATATATATTTAGTGTGCGGAAAAAAAAACACAATGCACAACTAGATTTATGCACAGTATAAATGATGTGGAAAAAAAACACAATGCACAAACTAGATTTATGCACAAATGAATATATATCTGTGTTGCGTGGGAAAGAAAAAAACCACAATTCACAGAGCAATATACACGATATGAATAGTGATGGTATTTGTGTGGAAGGTTAGAGAAAAAAAAAAAAAATGTACAAACTAGATTTATGCACAGATGAATATATATTCTTGCGTTGGAAGGAAAGTAAAACGAGAGCGACAAGCTAGATTTATGACACCAAATGTATATTTTTGTGGGAAAAAAAAAGACACAGACGATACTAGATTTATGCACAAATAATAATGTCTGTGATAAAAAAAAAAAAACACAATGCACAAAACATAGATTTATGCACAGATGAATATATATCTGTGGGAAAAAAAACATCGTCATAAGTTGCACAAACTAGAATTTATGCAACAGAATTGAATATATATCTGAAGTAAGTAGAAAAAAAAAAAACAACGAACACGAAACAATTTATGCACAGGTTTGATGAATATATTATCTGTGTGTGGAAGAAATAAATAAAGAATTCAAAAAAAACACCACAATTGCACAAACTCAGATTTATGCACAGATGAATATACTATTTGTGGAAGAAAAAATCTGACGATGATCGACAAACTAGAGTTTTATTGTGCATTGTGGGTTTTTTCTTCCATATTATCAAAACGGTATTGTGTTTTCACTTGATAGTATTTGTGTATTTATTGATATAACATAATACATATCACACAAAAAATGTGTATTTATGACATATATGAAACACCATAAATGCCAAAAAAAGAATAAGGAAATGATTATTGAACCACCATAATGTCTCAACAAAAAATATAAGGTGTGTATATTGATATATACCTAAATTACCGATGAATACACAAATAGATAATAGTATATGATGAATATTTACCATATATACACAAATTAAATGCATGTGTATGCATAATGTTGTAAGATAGAGCAAGAAAGAAAAGAGAAACAGAAAGAAAGAAAGAAAGAAACAGTTTATAGAGACAAGAAAAAAAAAACAACAATAATAACGAAAACTAACCCAGACACTTTCTCTCTCTCCCCTCTTCCCTCCTCTTTTCCTTCCTCTTCCCTACCTCTTCCCTCCTCTTCCCACTTCTTCCTCCTCTCCCACCTCTTCCCTTCTTCCTCCCCTACCTCTTCCCTTCCTCTTCCCTCCCACCTCTTCTTTCTTCCTTCTCCCCTACCTTTTTCCCTCTCCTTCCCCCCTCTCCCCTTTCTCCTCCCTACCTCTTTCTTCCTCTTCCCTACCTCTTCCCTTCCTCTTCCTACCTCTTCCCTCCTTTCCCTCCTCTTCCCTCCTCGCCGCAGCCTCTTGGAAAGCAACGGCCAAGAGCCAAGAGGACTGCCTGGTCAGCGCCCTCAGCGACATCCTGTGGAAGGTCGGCGACAGGCAGCGCGCCGTCCTGTGTCTCACGCAGGACGAGGTCAACGTCAACGACTCGGGTCTCTACCGGGCCCGGATGCACGGAAGGTGTATGGTCGGTCGGATTCCGTCGGTCGGTTTGGTCGTCGGGTCGTTCCAGGTCGGTCTGGTCGGTTGGTCGGTCTCGGTCGGTCGCTTTGGTCGGTCTCGTTTGGTCGGTCTCGTCGGTCGGTCGGTCGGTCGTCGTCGGTTGGTCGGTCGTCGGTCGGCTGTCGGTCGGTCCGGTCGGTGTCGGTCGGTCGGTCGGCTCGCCGGTTGTCGGTCGGTCCGGTCGCGTTCGGTCGGTCGGCTGTCGGTCGGTCGCGTGGGGGGGGTCGGTCGGTCCGGTCGGTCGGTGTCGGTCGGTTCG
>NW_020869857.1:7500-12500 GCF_003789085.1 Penaeus vannamei
TTCTGTCCCTATCACCAATCTCAAAATCCCATTCATCATACCTTCAGTCGAAAAGGTACACCATCGACATTTCTGTCACTATTCACCATAACTTATCTGAGTAATAATGACTTCCATTGTTACACTATCTAATATTTTTTTTAATCACTATCACTAATTCTCAACTCTCACTCACCATATCCTCTCTCAATACTTACACCACTTAAATTTCTCTCACTATAACTCCCAACCACTCACCATATCCTCTCTCAATAATTATTTTTAAATATCCCTCACTATAACTCTCAATCACTCGCTCATCATACTCTCTTAATAACCTCACCTTTTAAATTTCTCTCACTATAACACTCACCCACTCACTCACTACATCCCTTCTCAATAATCACACATTTGAAACTTCTCTCACTATAACTCCCTAGCTTTTAAATTTCTCTCACCATAACACTCACCCACTCACTCACCATACCCTCTCTCAGTAATTACATCATTTAAATTTCTCTCACTATAACTCAATAGCTTTAAATTTTTTCTCACTATAACTCACAACCACTCACTCACCATATCCTCTCTCAGTAATTCCATCATTTAAATTTCTCTCACTATAACCCCCCACCTTTTAAATTTCTCTCACTATAACACTCACCCACTCACTCACCATATCATCTCTCAGTAATCACACATTTGAAATTTCTCTCACTATAACTCCCCAGCTTTTAAAATTCTCTCACCATAACACTCGACCACTCCCTCACCATATCCTCTCTCAGTAATAAAACCTTTTAAATTATTCTCACTATAAAACTGAACCGCTCACTCACCATATCATCTCTCAATACTTACACCTTTTGAATTTCTCTCACTATAACACTCGCCCACTCACTCACCATATCCTCTCTCAGTAATTACATCTCACCATACCCTCTCAATAATCAAACCATTTAAATTTCTCTCACCATAACTCCCCAGCTTTTAAAATTCTCTCACCATAACACTCAACCACTCCCTCACCATACCCTCTCTCAGTAATTACATAATTTAAATTTCTCTCACTATAACTCCCTAGCTTTTAATTTTTTTTCTCACTATAAGTCCCTAGCTTTTAAATTTCTCTCACTATAACACTCACTCACCATATCCTTTCTCAATAATCACACCTTTGAAATTTCTCTCACTATAACCCCCCAGCTTTTAAAATTCTCCCACCATAACACTCGACCACTCCCTCACCATATCCTCTCTCAGTAATCATTTAAATTTCCCTCACTATAACTCCCCAGCTTTTAAAATTGTCTCACCATAACACTCAACCACTCACTCACCATATCCTCTCTCAATAATCATTTAAATTTCCCTCAATATAACCCCCCAGCTTTTAAATTTCTCTCACCATAACACTCAGCCATCCCCTCACCATCCCCTCTCTCCACAGATTCGACCTTCACTATTACTCGAGCCACGCCAGCCAAGTGGACGCCACCATCGTCACCATCGACACTCGCAGCCAGACAGTGAAGGACGAATTCCACGCGCCTCCACTGGAAAACCTCGTCCACACTAAGTAAGTGTCTGATCTTTTTCGATTTTTCTTACGGTTTGATATATATGATTGTTTGGAATGATAATAATATTTTTTTTTTATGAATGACACGAATGGTTGTCTGGAATAGCAAGAACAACGAAATGAGGATTTTTCTTTTTTTTACTTTATTAATTATTCTGTCATATAATGTATTCAATATCTAAATGATACGTTATCCAGAATTTAACGAAATAAACACTAACAATGATAAAATTAAATATGTTCATTCTTTGATTTTATGCAACATTTTTTTAAATTTTTTTATTTACAACTTTCAAATCCTTTTTTCCCACTTTTTCTCTCCCTCTCGTTTCTTCTCCTTTCCCTTCTTCCATCCCCCCTTTTTCTCTTTGTTTTTAAGTGTCTGCTTTTCTGCTTTTCCTTATACTTCCATCTTCATCTATCTGTTTATCTCTCTTCCTTCCTTTGTGCCTTTATGTTTGTTTATGTTTATATGTGTATGTCAGCTTCTTGTTTTGGTTGCCTGACAGTCATTTCTCTGTGTATTTGTTTGCTTGTATGTTATTCTACTTGTCTGTCTATCTGTCAGTTCATTTGGTTGCATAACTGTTATTCTATGTCTGCCATTCAATCTGTTTTTTTTTTCAATTTCTTATTTATTCTATTTTTCTTTTATTTTTTGTTATTGATTATGTCTTTCTTTTATTTCTTATCATTTATGTCTTTATTTCATTTATTATTAGTTGTTTTTCTTTCTCTTTTTTAAGATTATTCATGCCTTTCTTTTATTAGTATTTTATAATCTATGTTTTTTTCGTTTTTATTATGTCTTTCTTTTATTCTTATTTTTTGTCTTTCTTATATTTCTTATCATTTATGTCTTTCTTTCTCTTCTTTTTTATAATTTCTTTATCTATTCTAATCATTTCATTATTTTCTTAGTCATTTTTTATCATTTATGTCTTTCTTGCATTTGTTATCATTCATATTTTTCTTTTATCTTTATTATCTATGCTTTTATTTTACTTTGTGCGTTTGAAGCCCAACCCCCTTGAATATTATGGTATACGGACATACATATACACATAAATAAACATCTGTCTATCTATCTGGTAGAAATACATTTATCTATCTACCCGCCCAGTAGATATGTATGTCTAGAGTGATAGATATGTACTTATTTCTGTGCATATCTATGTCCTTGTAATGAAAATTCCTTGGCAGGACCTCGCACAATTTTCAAAAACTGGTATATGTCCTTTTGTCTTTCTGTCTGTCCGTCTTTCTGTTTGTCTGTCAGTCTGTTGGCCTATTTGTCTAGGTATTATTCTATTTGTCTGTCTGTCACTCTATTTGTCTATCTATTATGTCTATTTGTCTATCTATCATTCTATTTGTCGTCAGTTCACATATTGTCCCTCTATCAGTCCCCTTGTGATGTTTCTCTCTTTCTTGGTTGGTATATATGTCTGTCGATCTGTCTGTCTGTCTATCTACTTGTCCGTTTCTGTTCTATTTTATCTATTTCCATTCATGTTCGATTTCCCTCTTTACTCACGTCCTTCAGTGTCCTTCTCTTTATCCCTGTTCTTTATTATCCGTAGTTTTCTTCTATCCGTGTTCTTTATCCATCATTTCCTTTTTATTCATGTCCTTTATTCACAAACTTCCTGTTTACCCAAGTCCTTCATCCACTGCAATTTTTATGTTTGTTCCTCTTTATCCATGTCCTTTTTACACAACTTCCTCCTTATCCGTATCTTCCTCTTTATCCGTATCTTCCTCTTTGTCCACAACTTTCTCTTTATCCAGAATCCTTTATAATTCTTTATTTCCACTCCATCCATGTCCTTTATCCACAACTTCCTCCTTATCCACTCCACTCCATCCATGTCCTTTATCCACAACTTTATCCACAACTTTCTCTTTTATCCACACAACTCCACTATGTCCCTTTATCCCCAACATCTCCCCTGACGCCTGCCTCTCCCGCAGGTGGCAGGGCGCGGACGTCAACTGGAACGGCACGGCGCCCTACGTCTAGGCACTCCTCCTCCTCCTCTTACTCCTCCTCCAAGAAGGTCGTCTGCAGGAGGAGTGTGCGGGAGGAGCCGTGGGAAGGAGCCGTCAGGAGCTGTGAGGAAGGGAGACGTCAGGAGTTGTGAGGAAGGAGGAGGTGTCAGGAGTTGTGAGGAAGGAGGAGGTGTCAGGAGTTGTGAGGAAGGAGGAGCCGTCAGGAGCTGTGAGGAAGGGAGACGTCAGGAGTTGTGAGGAAGGAGGAGGTGTCAGGAGCGGCGAGAAGGCTGTGGGGGGGCGTCGTCAGGAACCGTCAGGGTCGTGCGTGTGTGTGATGGGATTTTCCGAGTCTTTCCTACGGCGTCAGCTGGAGGAAACGTCCAGGAGAAAGAAGCGACAGGAAACGTTGGGCATCGTCAGGAAACGTTCTGACGGCGCGTGTGTTAGGGCTTCTGTTTTCTCGCCGTGGAAGCTTCAGAGGGAGAGATGTCAGAAACTGTCAGGATATGTCAGATTAGCGCGTTAAGGAATCTTATTTCGTAGCACTACATACCAGGAACCTGAAAGGACAGCAAATGTCAGAGTTTTTCGATGCCTTGTAGCTGCAGCGTGTACAGGAAGAACCGTCAGAAACGTCAGGAACTCGACAGGAACTGCCACCAAATGTCAGACGACGTCAGAAACCGTCAGCCGTTGTTAGAAGACGTAAGAACGGCTTGAGATAAAGACGCAGGACTTTTTTTTTAACCACACCCCATGTACCCGCAGCTTCTCTGTAACTTCCTCTGTCAACAGTTCTGGCACTGCGATAGATAAAGGGTTTCGTGCCTGATAGATAAAAGGCTTCACTGCTGATCGATAAAAGGTTTTATGTCGATTGATACTGAAGAGGAATGAATGAATGGGGTATGGGTGATGTTGAATAATATGAGTGCTGAGGTAATGCTGAGCTCAGCAGTTTATGCTGTATCTATATGCTGAGTACCAAGGATGACTCGGCAGCATAAAAGAAGAAAAAAAAAGAAAAAAAAAAAAAAAAAAAATCTTTGCTCTTGATATTCTTCTCTATAAGATATTTGACAAGAGAGAAGATATCCAATAACATATTTTTCTTACGACGCTACAAACAAACCCATAAGAACAAGGAGAGAAAGGAGAAACAAAGAATAAAATATCCACAACGCAAAAAAAAGGAAGAAGAAGAAGAAAAATACGAACTCAAAGAAAAAATTACAATTACAAATATTATTTTACGCTTCGTCCCCCCTCCCCCTCCCTCCCCGCCCCTAGTCTCAGATCTCGAGTCAACATATCCACACACAAAAAAGGAAGAAGAAGAAGAAAAAGACAAAACTCAAAGAAAAAATTACAATTACAAATATTATTTTACGCTTCGTCCCCCTCCCCTCCTACCCCCCGCCCCCCCTAGTCTCAGATCTCGAGT
>NW_020869857.1:28687-36187 GCF_003789085.1 Penaeus vannamei
TGTTTGTCTGTATGTCTCTGTTTCTGTCTCTCTCTGTCTGTCTCTGTTTCTCTCTTTTCTGTTCCTCTCTCCTCTCTGTCTCTCTCTCTGTCTCTCTCTCTCTCTCTCTCTCTCTCTTCTCTCTCTCTCTCTCTCTCTCTCTCTCTCTCTCTCTCTCTCTCTCTCTCTCTCTCTCTCTCTCTCTCTCTCTCCCTCTCCCTCTCCCTCTCTCCCTCTCCCTCTCCCTCTCCCTCTCCCTCTCCCCTCTCCCTCTCCCTCTCCTTCTCCCTTCTCCCTCTTCCTCTCCCTCTCCCTCTCTCCCTCCTTCCACCTTCAGTCGCGCGAAGGAAGCACCGGTTCGCGTTGAGTGACGATATACGCCAGCCGCGGTCGCCATTTCCACGCCCGGGTTGGAGGCGGCGTTGGCGGGGCCGGGCGCGCGCGTGTCTGCACCCCACGCGCGTTCGTGGCGTTCGTGGCGTGAAATTTTCGGGGGGTTTTGGGAGGTGGTTCGTGAGTGGGTGGGTCGGTGGGCGGGTGGGTCGGGGCGGGTGGGTGGTGTGTAGAGAGGGAGGTGTGTGGTGGGAAGGGTGTGTAGAGAGGGAGGGTGGGTGGGTGGGTGGGAAGGGTGGGAGAGGAAGGGAGGGAGGGAAAGATTGGGGGGGAAGAGAAGGAGAGGAGGAGAGGGAGGAGAGAAGGAGAGGAGAGAAGGAGGGAGAAGAGAGAGAGAGAGAGGAGGGTGAGAGGAGGAGGGATGGAGAGGGGAGGAGGGAGGGAAGGGGGTGGGTGGTGGTTAGAAGGTGAGAGAGAGAGGAGGGAGGCAAGGAGTTGGGTTGAATCGAGGGTGTGAATGAAGAGAGTGAAGGAGGAAGGAGGAAGGAAGGAGGATAGGTTGGTGGGTGGGTGAGTGGGCGGGTGGGGTCGAAGGGCGGTATGAGAAAGGGTTTATTCATCTTTTCTTATGCTTCCCCCTCCTCCTCCTTCTCCCTCCTCCTCCTCCCTCCTCCTCCTCCTCCTCCTCTCCTCCCTCCTCCCCTCCTCCTCCTCCTCCTCCTCCTCCTCCTCCTCTCCTCCTCCTTCCTCCTTCTTATTTTCTTCCTCTCTGATAATATCAATTAAAGCTCATTTATATTCACGTGCCCGTCCATCCCTTTCACGCATATCTACTTACATACTAATAAACTACTTGTGTATGCATATACAATAATATGTTATATAGAATGATTGTTTGAAATTGGCTATAAATACAACCGTAGCAGACATATTTATGATTTCCGTTCCGTTATTGCTATTATTACTATCATTACTATTTTTACTTTTCACTCTGATTATAATTTTTTTTTTTTTTTTGGACTTGAGATATTTACAAGTCTTTATGGAGTCAGACATTGTTTTTCCTTTAATTTTTTGGCTTCTTGATCTTTGATTTTTTTTTCGGGGGGGAGGGGAGGGAATGGTGTCGATATCAATTCCGGATTTATGAATCGCTGTTTGTGAATCGCGACCAACGCCTCGTCGATAAGGGTGATATTAAAAAGCACATTTTTTTTTCTTTCTTTTGTTTCTTTTCTCTCTCTCGCACTCTCGTTCTCGCTCTCGCTCTCGCTCTCGTCTCTCTCGCTCGCTCGCTCTCGCTCTCGCTCTCGCTCTCGCTCTCTCTCTCTCGCTCTCGCTCTCGCTCTCGCTCTCGCTCGCTCTCGCTCTCTCTCTCGGCTCTCTCTCTCTCTCTCTCTCTCTCTCTCTCTCTCTCTCTCTCTCTCTCTCTCTCTCCTCTCTCTCTCTCTCTCTCTCTCTCTCTCTCTCTCGCTCTCTCTCTCTCTCGCTCCGCTCTCTCTCTCTCTCTCTCTCTTTCTTTTCTTTTCTTTTTCTTTTCTTCTTTCTCTCTTTCTCTCTTTCTCTCGTCTTTCATTCTCTCATTCTCTCATTCTCGTCATTTCTCTTTCATTCTCTCATTCTCTCTCTCTCTCTCTCTCTCTCTCTCTCTCTCTCTCTCTCTCTCTCTCTCTCTCTCTCTCTCTCTCTCTCTCTCTCTCTTTCTTTTTTCTTTTCTCTTTTTTCTTTTCCTCTTTCTCTCTTTCTCTCTTTCTCTCTTTCTCTCTCTCTCTCTCTCTCCTCTCTCTCTCTCTCTCTCTCTCTCTCTCTCTCTCTCTCTCTCTCTCTCTCTCTCTCTCTCTCTCTCTCTCTCTTTCTTTCTTCTTCTTTCTCCTCTCTTTCTCTCTTTCTCTCTCTCTCTCTCTTCTCTCTCTCTCTCTCTCTCTCTCTCTCTCTCTCTCTCTCTCTCTCTCTCTCTCTCTCTCTCTCTCTTCTCTCTCTCTCTCTCTCTCTCTCTCTCTCTCTCTCTCTCTCTCTCTCTCTCTCTCTCTCTCTCTCTCTCTCTCTCTCTCTCTCTCTCTCTCTCTCTCTCACTTATTATTGTCATCTTGTGGCGCGTTAGTTTCACGGGGATACGGCGCGCGAGGGGAGTGTGCGAAGTTGCTTTCACCGCGACGAAAATCAGGGGTTGGGTCTCCGTGTTAAGGCCGTGGCGTTTCTAAGGTTCTTTTAATGGTTTCTAAGGGTGGGCTAAGGGGTGGGGTTTTGAGGTTTAGTTTCTAAGGGGTGGAGTTTGGAGGTTTCTAAGGGGTGGGGGTTTTGAGGTTTTCTAAGGGGTGGGTTTTTAGGTTTCTAAGGGTAGTTTTGAGGTTTCTAAGCGGTGGGGGTTTGAGGTTTCTAAGGAGTGGGTTTTTATGGTTTCTAAGGGGTGGGTTTCTAAGGTTTCTAAGGGTGGGGGTTTGGAGGTTTCTAAGGAGTGGGGTTTAAAGTTTTTTTAGTTGTAAATTCTATTAATCTATCGTTTTTTAGTTGAGAATTTGATTAGTTTATCTCATTTTAAGTCTTAGTTGGGCGCTAATATTTCCGAAAGGGTGCCCACGTGTCGGCCCAAGCACGGGCGCCTCTCAATCGCTCTGGCGTGGGCGTTATTGGGCGTCGATCCATATCTATTATCAAGCACGGCGGACGCCACGTGTTGCGAGTGCCAGAACGGACCGCCCGTTCGTGCGCGTAAGTTGCACAATAAGCGGACACTCCCCTCCCCCTTTTCCCCCTCATCTCACGTCCCCCCACCTCTCCACCTATCTCACGTCCCCTCCTCCTCCCCCTCCCTCATCTCACGTTCCCCTACCTCTCCACCCTCACGTCCCCCCCTCCCTTCCCCTCATCACGTCCCCCCCCTCCCACCTATTCACGTCCCCCCCTCCCCCCATCTCCACGCCCCCCCACCCCCTTCCACCCATCACCCCCTCCACCTATCTCACGTCTTCCCCCCCACCCCTCCCCCCCATCTCACGTCCCCCTCACCCCCCTCCCACCCATCCCCTGTGCACCCCGCCCGTCATTAGACTTTAAAAATGGTAAACCGATACTGTGTAGGTGTGGGTTTGCGTGAGGGTCACCCCCCCCCCCCCATCCCCCACCTACCCACCTCTTTGGCTGGCAGGGTAGGCGGGGGGACAGGGGTGGGTGGTGGGGGTGGTTGGGGGTGGGGGGTGGGGGGGAATCTTGTTTTAAGTGCGATAGTTGGTTTCGTTTTGGTGTGTTGTTTTCATTCTTGCTCGTTGTTTTCGTCCTCTTCTTAATTTTCTTCGTTATTATCATTATCATTATTGTCATAATCATTATTATTATTGTTGTTATTATTATTATTATTATTATTATTATTATTATTATTATTATTATTATTATTATATTATTGTTATTGTCATTATTATTATCATTATCATTATCTTCATTATCATTATCATTATTTCATCATTATTACCATTATCATTATCATCCTTATCATTATTATCATCTTATCATTATCATTATTCATCATCATTTTTCATCACCATCATCACCACCATACCTACATATGTATATATTTTTTTATTTGAGAAGATAAAATCACGCCCAAAAAAGAAAAAAAAAAAAAAATAAATAAATAAAAAATAAAAAAGAAAGAAAGAAAAGGTATATAATTATCATGATTCAATAAACGTGTCACGTGAGAGAGAGAGAGCCATTCACCCCCCCCCCACCCCCCCACATACCCTACACACTCGAAGTCGGTTATTCGGCCCGACAGACGTTACGGCAGCTTTCAGACAATACAAGGATAATGGTGATTTTTTTCCCCCCATTAATTATGTAACTGACAGGACCCCGACTTGGGCTCCATAAGTGGGGGGGGGGGCATAGGCCTACAGCGGAAGTGGATTTTTTTTTGTGTGTGTGGGGTGCTTGTGTTGTGTGTGTGTGTGTGTGTGTGTGTGTGTGTGTGTGTGTGTGTGTGTGTGTGTGTGTGTGTGTGTGTGTGTGTGTGTGTGTGTGTGTGTTGTCTTATGGAGGGTAACATGCCGGTGAAGTCCGTAAATATGGAAGGAAATAGAGACCCACGTGGCATTCGATTTTCAAAAAATAAAAAAAAAGATAAAAAAGTAAAGAAAAATAATAATATCAAGTTAAAAAATGTATTTATATACTCTGACGTATATTTTCATGCGCGTCGCCCCTTTTCATTCGTTGTTTGAGCGCGAAGGAAACAGAGAATCGGATAATAATGTAAACTGAGATTATAAATGGGAGCCGACAGGATGCAACAGAAAACGGGTGGATTTTTTTCCCGCCCGTTTCGTCCAGACCTCACCTTAATGATCATAAAACAGTAAAAAAAAAAAAAAGCTATTATGAGTTATTATTATTAAAAAAGTAAAAAAAAAATAGCTATAATGAGTTGTTATTATTTTTTAAAAAGTAGAAAAAGAGCTATAAATGGGTTATTATTACTGTTGTGATTTAGATTTATTTATTTATTTTTTTTTTTTTAGGCCTTACTAGAATGCTTGGCAGGTTAAGAATGCTTTTTTAATGTTTTTTTCTTTTTTTTTCTTTTCTTTCTCTCTTTTCTTCCTTTCGTTCTTTTCTTCCTTCCTTTCTTTCTTTCTTTCTTTCTCTCTTTTCATCCTTCCTTCCTTTCTTTCTTTCTCTCTTTCTTTCTTTCTTTTCTTTCTTTCTTTTCTTTTCTTTCTTTCTTTCTTTCTTTCTTTCTTTCTTTCTTTTCTTCTTTCTTCTCTCGTCTCTCCTCTCTCTCTCTCTCTCTCTCTCTCTCTCTTCTCTCTCTCTCTCCTCTCTCTCTCTCTCTCTCTCTCTTTTCTTCCTTTCTTTCTTTCTTTTCTCTCTTTCTTTCTTTATTTCTTTACTCGCACTGTTTCTCTCTCGGCCAAATGGGAAAATTATACTCGCTTTTCTCAATGCAACATTTATATACATGGAGACGTGATTTTAAATGTTTTAACATTTCTTTTACGTTCCCTTACGTTTATAGATAAAAGTTACCTATAAGGCAACAAGGTGATGAAAAAGGAAACAGATAAACACTTTAAGAACATCTGGATGATTTTTTTTTTTTTTTTTCTTTCATTCTTTCTTCTTTCTTTTCTTTCTTTCTTTTCTTTCTTCTTTTCTTTCTTTTTCTTTCTTTCTTTCCTTCTTTCTTTCTTTCTTTCTCTTTCTTTCTTCTTTCTTCTTCTTTCTTCTTTACTTTCTTTCTTTCTTTCTTTCTTTCTTTCTTTCTTTCTTTCTTTCTTTCTTTCTTTCCTTTCCTTCCTTCCTTCCTTCTTCCTTTCTTCTCTCTCTCTCTCTCTCTCCTCTCTCTCTCTCTCTCTCTCTCTCTCTCTCTCCTCTCTCCTCTCTCTCTCTCTCTCTCTTTCTTCTTTCTTTCTTTTATTTATTTATTTATTTATTTATTTCTCCTCTCTCTCTCTCTCTCTCTCTCTCTCTCTCTCTCTCTCCTCTCTTCTCTCTCTCTCTCTCTCTCCTTCTCTCCTCTCTCCTCTCTCTCTCTCTCTCTCTCTCTCTCTCTCTCTCTCCTCTCTCTCTCTCTCTCTCTCTCTCTCTCTCTCTCTCTCTCTCTCTCTCTCTCTCTCTCTCTCTCTCTCTCTCTCTCTCTCTCTCTTCTTTTCTTTTTCTTTTTCTTTCTTCTTTCTTTTCTCAGCTTCTGTCGAGGATCAGTAATAAATTTTCAGCTTCGCGCTAAATAAACGTGAATTTAATCAAGATTTTTTTTATATTATATAGTATTAATGAGATCAGCATGCGTAGTGATGTTGCGCCACGGGAAACATCTGAAAATAACAGCTGATTTGGTGGCCATGGGGCGGGGGGGGGGGGTCAAAGAGGGGTGGGGAGGTGTGGTGTGGGGAGAGGAGGGAGGAGGAGGGGTTGGTAGGGATGGGGAGAGGGGAGGGGTTGGTGTTGTGTGGGGAGGGGTTGGTGGGGGTGGGAGGATGGGGTGGGGCGAGGGAGGGGAGGAGGAGGGGTTGGTGTGGGGGGTGGGGTGGGGAGAGGGGAGGGTTGGTGTGGGGATGGGGAGAGGGAGGGTGGATGGGGTGGAGAGGGAGGGTTGGTGGGGTTGGGGAGAAGGAGGGTGTATGGGGTGGGAGGAGTGGGAGAAGGGATGGTGGGGGTTAGGGGGTTCCGAGTGGGATGTCGGGCTAGTGGTGGTTGAAGAAGAAGAAGAAGAAAAAAAAAAGAATGAGGAGGAGGAGAAAGAACACGAAAAAGAGAATGAGAAAAAAAAAGAAAAAGAAAGAAAGGTGAACAAGGAAGAAGAAGAAGAAGAAGAAGGAAAAGACGGAGAAGAGGGTGCCGGATGCGGGTGCGTAAGGGAGCCGAGGAAAGGAAAAAGAGGAAGAGATCATGAGGATTTCATGAGGATTTCATGGGTTCTTTGTAGGCTTTTTAAGAGGGAAATTGGCGAGCTATGCGGTGCGTGTGTTCGTGTGTTGTGTGTGTGTGGAGGGGTGCTTGTGTGTGTGTGGGAGGGAGGGGGTGCTTTGTGTGGGGGGGGAGGGGGTGCTTGTGTGTGTGGGAGGGAGGTGCTTGTGTGTGGGGGGGGAGGGGTGCTTGTGTGTGTGGGAGGGGAGGGGTTGTTGTGGAGGGTGCTTGTGTGTGTGCTTGTGTGTGGGGGGGGGGGGTGCTTGTGTGTGTGGGGGGGTGCTTGTGTGTGGGGGGAGGGGTGCTTGTGTGTTGTGCTTGTGTGTGTGGGGGGTGCTTGTGTGTGTGGGGGGGGGTGCTTGTGTGTGTGTGGAGGGGGGGGGTGCTTTTGTGTGTGTGTTTGTGACTGAATATATTCACTTTAGATATGAGTGTTTGAATATGAATGAATATGTTTTTTTCTGTATTTTCTGTCCATGTGTGTTTGTTTATCTACTTTATGTGTGTGTGTGTGTGAACGTTTACATATAGCTGCATGTTTGCTTGTGACTGTGTTGCTGCATCAATGCTTGTGTGTTTGAGTATATCCATGTCTGTATGCACGTATCCTTGCATTTGAGGCTGTTGATCTAGCAATGAGGGCGGGAGGGGAGGGCAGGAGGAGGCAGGAGGCCTCATGGCGGGAGAAGGGTGCGGGGAGAGGGAGAGGGGAGGATTGGGGAGGAAAGGGAGTGAGAGAGGAGTGGGGATGGGAGGGAGGGGAGAGGGGATGGGAGGGATGGGAGG